>JARHVA010002005.1:497500-572500 GCA_037957365.1 Torreya grandis | reverse complement strand
TGTAAAATCCTTCCATAAGGCTTGAAGGTAGATGAATGGATCCTTAGTTCCATCAAAGTGAGGCAATAATGGCATCTAGAAATGCTTAGGCAATGAGGCTTTTATGAATGTATTTGGAATTTATTTACCATATAGGTCATTTGCATCCATCCAAGACTTATAAGCCTTGTTTTTCAAGGTAAGGAGATGTACTTTTTGTAATTCACCAACTACATGCATCAATGAGAGAATTTATTGGGATGGTATATTAGCATCTTGAAGTGGTTTATTTAAGCATTGAATTTGATTGTTAATTTTAACCATGGGAATTCTAGATTTAGTAATTGGATCATAAAAGGGGGTGTGATCACTTAATCCTTGGGATTAATTGTAACTTGAACCTTACTAGAGGGATGTGGGCTACCATTCTCTTTAGGTGAGGAGTGAGAACTAGGTTCTACTATAGTGAGGAATGGCTTGGGAGATTCATTGGTATCTTTATGTTTTAGTGTATTGCATTCTAATTGAGTAGAAGATATGTTATTTGTATGGACATGTGAATTATTTTAAATAGAATCATGCATATAAGTATAAACAAAATTTGGAAGTGCATTATGTTAGAGAGGAGTGAGAGAAGAGTTAAAAAGATGAGATGAATATTATTATTCACTATGTGCATAAAATAATCATTTTTCCATGAATTGTCATCATTGGAATATTTTTCATAATCACTTTCATTTTCAAATTCATTTCCATGTTCACTATCATACTCATTATCACTTTCAGTGCAACCAGGGAGAGGTGTAAGAGAAGAATTTAATTCTTTTCTAATATGCAATAAAGTATCATTTGAAATTGGAATATCATGTGCATCTATGTTATCCATGGATAAAATAAATTCATTATTTTCATGAGAAGTAAGAGAAAGAGATTTATAATTTATACTTTCTTTTGATGAAGTAGAGTTAGGAATATGAGATGTATCATTTGAACTATGAATTGGTAATTTGATTCTATTGCATTTATATTTTTGTAATTTGAACATGGAACTAGAAAAAGAGATAGAAATTAGGTTCACATGGAATAAAATTATCACCAATAATAGGTTCACTTAGAAGTGCATGACTAATTTGTTCATGTGGTACATTGTGCAGAGGAGAATGAGGTGTAAAGTACCTTTCCCATTTATCAAAATTATTTTCTTTAGAAGAGGGAATAAAATAGATAGGTTTGAGAGAATAAGATGCATATATTTGTACTTCACTATAACTATCATGTATATCATCATATTCCTCATTATAACAATAGTAGTTATCTTCATTGTAAATGAAATCATTTTCCACATTTTTAGTTGATGTGCAATTTTTTAAATTTTTTCATTCACTGTCATAATTATGAGAAAATTTTAAAAGTTTATCTATGGGATGAGAGGGAAGAAGTGCCTTAGTGGCCATTTTATTTCTTTCACCAAAGAGAACATTGAAAATTACTATTATGTAAATAAATACAAAAATAACTATGAACATAGAGATTTTGAGACTACTTTTGACTATCCAAAGAATTTGCAAAAATTCCAAAGTATTTTTCTAAAAAATTTAAGTGAGGAAAACTTGGGGTTTGAGGACCTAATTTGGAAATATAGGGTTTTAAGATAGGGTTTTATAATTTTTAAAAATTATACAATAATTTTAAATTCTAAAAATAATTTTCAATAGAATAAATGCACAAAAATTAATGCGAAAAATCATAAATTTGAATTTGAATTTTCGCACAAAAATTTGAATGAGAAACCCTAAGGTTACCTAGGGTTTTAGATTTTTGTTCGAAGTAAGTTATGTTCACCAAATGTTTTACTAGTTTTTGGAAACTAGGGTCTAGTTATTAAATAATGAGTTTGGAGTAAGGGGAAAATCTAATTTATTATGGTGAAATATAGATTTTTATCAAATAAATTACATGAGGAAAAGAAATAAACTTATAAGAAAATGGAATAAAATAGATGATTCAAGGGTTGGAAACTAAGATGTAGGACTAAGACACTATCTAGAATCTAGATCTAGACTTCATTTTTGATTGGACAAGAGCATTAGAACTGGATAGGAGTGGAAACGGTGTTATAGTCCACCTATGACTCTATTTTATGAAGGATCTAAGATTTTTGTATCTTGTTTGCTAGGTCAGTGTGAGCCTATGCACTAAATTTTAGAGGTTGAAAGTCAATAGAGCTTGTTCTAGGTCTATTTTAATCTCCAAAACCTAGTATTTATCTACAAACATGAAAAAATCAAATGCATCAAAATAAAAAGGGGGAAAATTGTGTTAGGGGAATAATTATCGCATGATATAGAACCCTTGATACCCTAATCACTACCTACATTAACCTTCTAGTTAGGGTCTCTGATCAAATATAATTATCCCTTAGGGAACATGTATATTCAACATGCACAATAGATGAAAGAATGACTTTCACCTAGGCCTTTCCTTGAATAAGCATGCAAGTCTATGTGTGATGTATAATGTTGAGATATACTATTGATTTATTTTTATTATGTCTAATGTGCCAAAGTAGTAAGTTCTAGATATAAAATGCCCTGTGTAGCCCTTTATATAGGAGACTCCTTATTTTGAATTTGTGAGCTTTATTTGCATTTGACCAACATGGGAAAATATAGGGATGAATAAAATAAATTGGATAGGACCCATTAAATGAAAAAAAAAACTAATTTTTAAGGATCCAACTAACCTTGGATAGGAGCACTAAAAATTGGACACCCTAGGTTTCATCCCTATAGTCCAATCTCAATAATCTTATCCTATAGGCTAGGGATTAAAGGGGATAGAAAAAGCATAGAAAATATGAACTAGATGAGGTGGAATTACCATTTGAAATGATTGGGATGACTAGAAATAGGTAAAAAGGTGTCTAGGGCATGTAACAAGATTGAGATGACTAAAATGAAAGACCTAGTTAAGTGTGAAAAAAGCTCATATTCTCTAGTCAGTTTCTTGTGAAAGGACTGTGAAAAGACATTATATGTTTGGTTACTTGACCAATTTAGGGTGTATATAGTATCACTATAATCAAAGTAACACATAAGAGTTGAATTATTTTAAACTAGAAGAGAATGATACAAAAAAAAGGTTGAACTTATGGAGGCCATAAAAGTTGATGCATAGCTCTGTTTGAGCCCATATTTATGCCAAAATGATTGGCTAAATTTTTTTAATGTAATAATAACTGGCCCATCCAATTATGATACATTTTTTCATATTTTTTGGAGACCATAAATTACCATATAAGGGTTCTAAATTTTAGTTTGATTTTTTTTTATAAAATTATAAATTGTTTATTTCTGTAACCATACTTGACATTTAATTAAAATTATTCCAATAGATTAATTTTAGAGTTTAGTTTATTTTTGGATATTTTTAGAACTGAAAGCACTTACATGTGAACCTTACTAAAAATAGGAGCTACTAAAAATAACAAGTCAATTTTTTTTAGAGATCTAAATTTTTGATGTCAACTCCAATTCTGAGTTGAGGCTTATTTATGCATGTTTTTTAATTATTTAAATTATTAAATATGAATCAATATTGGTTATTATTTAGAATCTTGGCCTGTTATATTTTTACTTGTCTTTATAGTATTTGGTTTCATTATAGATTTTTGTTTGAATAGTTATTCATCTATGGTGGAGGTGGTGGTTATGTATCTTATCAATCTAAATAATAAGTTCCATTGAAATTTAAAAATTATGGTAATAAAATCCCATACTAGTAAACCAAATATTAAGCTCCATCAAAACCAAAAATTATACTAATAAAATCTTACTCTAATAAATGATGATATTTATTCATAATATTATAACATTAAATTATTAAAAATATAAGGAAAATAGTGAACACTAAGACATCACACACGTAGGTAGTGTATCTATAAAACTAGATCTCCCTAGGTGAACTAAGTAGTATAAAGTGAAAATATATACCACTAAAGAGCCTATGAATGATCACTAGTTAAATACATAAATTAAGGAAACATGGATTGAAATTCATTCACACAAATATAAGAATTGATGGGAACATATCTGATAGTGATACTTGTTGAGCATTGTTCTTGTTATTAAAATTTGGCATTGAGGTTGTCATTGATGTTAAAGGTTCTTGAGAAGGTTGACATCATTATTATTGTCATTGATTGTCCTTATTGTTCCTAAGGTGATTATAAAGGTTGATTCTATGTGACTATCATTATTATTGTCATTGATGTTAGTGGTACTCTAGTGAGTGTTGTGTTGTAATAAGCTAAAGTGTTGAAGGTCATTTGGCATGGTCATGAGGTCATAGGTCTTCATGAGGTAATTTAAGAGTGTATCTATGAGAAGAGAACATTGACTAGTGTTTTAGTGATTCTGAGACTATTAGATATTGTTGTAATATGTTTTTATGTATGCATTAGTGATGTGAGGGTCAACATGGAAGGTCCTTGTTGTCAAAGATGTCAAGATCTTGAAAAGGTGTGTGCATAAGATTCCTAATCTTGTGAATGAAGAGGCATGGTGGCATGGTGAGATAAGGTTTTATAAGGATGTTTGACATTATTTGAGCATGTGACTAAAGTATTGAGAGTATGAAAATAAATTTTAAGGTTAGTTCAAGGCCTAATGAGGTGTGATTACTCAGGTTTATAAAGCAAGGTAGATAGAGCATAGCGTAATGAAGTATGAGGTTTCATTTCTAAGGCAAGTATCCATAGGTGAGCTTTGTTATATATATGATAGGTTATCCTAGTTGTATTCATGAATTTTAAAGTCAAATTTTGATGGTTAAGGAAAGAAAGTGTGTTTTTAGGTCTCTTAAGTGCACATAATAAAGGATTTTTAACATGAGAAGGATTTTTTTGTGCTCATTAGCTTATCAAACCTTTGCATGGGAGCCTAAGATATTCATGGTAACGTGAGATGGATTTTTTTATCATTAGCTCATCAAACCTTTACATGATAACCTAAGATATTCATGCTACATTTGAAAGTCTCCTAGATCAAAATTACAAGCATTTATTTATGGATTGAGGGGTTATGATTTATGAACAATTGTTAATAATGGAAACATGATTAAACCTTCTTAGAACCCTAAGAAGGACATGATGTTGAATATATTGATGAAAAGTGAGCATAATGGATTGGTATTCTTGGGTGATCTATTTTAGGTTTTATTAAACTATCCCAGGCACCTCCAAGTGTGATTGAGTTATCATATGTGTGAGTAAACCATAGAAGAAAGTGAACATTTCTTAGAGATTTATTGTAGAGTCAGATTTGACCAATTCAAGGTATGAAAATAGATGGAAGATGAAACCTAAGACTCATATTTCATGTATATGAGGTTTTTTTTATAGTTTTTAGTTCTTATCTATGTTAAACTTGTCATCCAAGTTAGCCAATTTCTAACATGTCTAATGGTGGAAGTAGTTAAAAACCTAGGAAATAGTGAGAAGATGATTAGGAATGTATTAACATGATAAAGTGATGAATCCAAGTGCATTAAGATGTTTTTTGAGATTGGTATTTCATATTCATTCTTGGTATAAATATCTGAATTTAGGGACAAAGGTGAAAATGAAGAAGCCAAAATGACTTGTTTAACTCAGTGAGATTTATGTGTAGTGAGGTCAAAACATTGGTCTATAAGACCAATAGTTACCACTAGACCATATGATATTTATATATAAATATGGTTTTTATATGTCATATATTAATTTTAATAAATAAAAAGTATTTTAAAGTATTCATATAGGTGTTATAGGTCCGAGTCACCATTACTCTTCTTTGAGGAAAACTTGCAGTTCTAAGTGAGCAAGTTGTAGGAGTAGTTTTGAGGATCTGTGCCCTAAGTTGAAGAGTCTAATAAACTTGGTGAATTTTTTGAGGTCTTTGATTTTCTATTTATGCAATTTATTTTCATGGTTTTTTGTCTAAATTATTTTTTTATCTTCATTTGTTCAATACAGACCTTTCTGTATGTCTGAAGGCCTAATGTGAATAGGACTAATGGTGTGCTTCAAGTGGTGGTTGGAGATAAGAAGTGTCATGGAAATAATATTATATATATTTAAATTTATTTGAGTGGTATGTGAAGTGTTTCCACCATTTTTATTATTTTAATGTGCTTTAATGAGTTTAAAGGGTAGTGTTTACTAATAAAGGCCTAAAAGTGTTTTTGATCTTGTACATTGTGGATGACCTAATTTAATGATTTATTCATGCATGAAATATATTATAATACCTATTATAATGTTAATAAAAGTGTTAAAGTTTTTATTTATAACCAAGAGGTGTGTAAGATAGTGGATTGTATAAGAATAAGGCTTAATAGGCCTAATTGTCTAGCTAGTGAATGTAAGAGTGCAAACGAAGGAAATATCATTTTGAAGAGCTAAATCAGGTCTTTTTGAACATAATATAGGTGTATATAAACTATTATTAATAAATAATATGGGTGATATATATGAATATTAAGTTCATATAACCTAATCTACCTTGAAGAGACCTAATTGAGCGAAGAAGCCTAGAATATAGTTAAAGAGGGGTAGAAGAGAGAGAAGAGATGAAGAAGGTGATCATCATCTATTGTATGAGAAATAATTTTTTTTAAGGTGATCAAAAGTTTTAGGTGGAATATTTGGTGTTGATTCATGTAGGGGGTTGGTGCCTCCTTACAGGTTGGTGCTTATCTAGTTGGGGTTATTGCTCCATGTGGATTTGGTGCTTCACTAAATTATTATTATTTTTACTTATAGGAATGTATTACATTTTTATGGATCAGTGGGTTTTCTTCCCATTGATTATTTCCCACTCATATGTGTGTTTTCCTATGCTATGCTCATATGAATTACTCTTTATGCATTTTTATATCTTTATATTGATTTATTGATTCAAGGAATGTTAAATGACATGTGAAATAAAGTTTTAAAGGACTAATTCACCCCCTCTCTCATTCATTATTTTTCCAAAAAAAATTATTAGAGCTAAATCCTTTGAAGCAAGTCTAATATCTTAAAGGTGATCCTCAGAAACACATCATGTGTAGTGATCAAAATGAATAATATAACATGTATGATGAAGAAGTATACTATGATTGATAGTGAAGAAGGAGAATCTAAATTAAACATTGAATATGAGCTCATAAATTCCCTTGATGCTGTGAGGCATCAAAATAAGACTATGAAGGATCTTAGGAATCAATTAGAAGGTGTCAATCTAAGGTTTGTATCAAAGGACGTTGAGCATGACCTATTGAAGATAGTTTTAGGTTCCTTGAAGGTTGAGCATAATAATCCAATAAACAAGATTAAAAAAGTTTGAGAAAGAGTGCATGAGAAGTTAGAACAAGTCAAGAGTACCAACATGAAAATATCAATCAGGCAACCCATTGCAATAAGAGATAGGTTATCTTGGGACCATGGGAAAAGAAGTGATCAATCAAATGACAAGCACATAAATGTTTTTTGCTACATATGTCATAATATGGAACACATTTAAATATTTTGTTCTAATAAATTTAGAAGGCCATCAAGGTTCAAAAAGATATATGAAACTCCTAAAGTACATGAGAAGTATAAAACATTGGTATGGAATCCAAAGAAAACTAGTACTAATAATATTGAGCCCAAGAGACAATATGGACTATTTGCTAAGGAGGAACAAAAGACTAAAAAGGATTATATGATAGCTCATACTTCCTTTAAAATTAAATATGAAGGCATGAAATTGTCTATAGATAGTCGTTAATCAAGACACATGATAGTAGATGAAAATAAGTTCATCTCATTGAAGAAAAATGTTGTAGGAACAATGAGGTTTGGAGACAACACAACTACCAATATAATTGGTAAGGGTATCTTGAGTTTGGATAAAGGGAAGACCAAGAAATAAAATGTGTTGTATGTGGAAGGTTTGAAACCTAACTTAATTATTTTAATTCAAATGTGCAATCAATAACACACACTAACCTTTTATGATAGTGTTAGAATAATTAATTCTAAGTGGGCCTACATGCCCCTTAATCTTGGTAATTATTAAATAATAAATAATATATTATTTATTAATTCAAGATATAAGCATCTAGTGAATAAATAATCATATTATAGTTTTTTATTATTTACCAAATATTAATTAATTTGTTTTTATCGAGATGGATGGACCTATTATTTTCACAATGGTCACCCCCCTTGATATTTCACTATAAATTGGTTTTTTACCCTATTGTGAAAATATATCACGAATATGAAATTATTTGATCATATTCATGTTGGAGGTACAATCGTTGAGAGGGGAGGGTAAATATATGATACATTGTAATTTAAACTTTAATTACAATCCTTTCAAACTCTTAATCAATAATTAAATGCATTCATAAAGTATATAATATGTTCATAACAATGAATAACAAAGATGATGCAAGATCGTATACATAACATCAGATCTATGTGGGAACCCCTCTTAGGGAATAAATCCCACTCTCAATATTATAAACATATGCAATACTTGTCCTCTAAAATTATTACAAACATGATACACTTTTAGTGAAACACCCACTTCATAAGGAGAACCCACCCATACGTATGAATAAGAACCCACCTATTCTATAAGTTGAGCACCCACCAACACTTATGAAATTAAAAGATCTAAAACTCTGATTGTAGATCAATTTGATTAGAGAAACAATGTCTAATAACTCTCTATCTCCCTCTTCACACACACTCAAACTTGCTCATATAAGTAATGCATTCAAAACACCCTTGCATATCTATCTATTCTTATTCACTCATACTAAATATATTATATAATTTATTCCATACACTAATCACATTATCTCTTATCTCTCTCCTCTGTATCTATCTTCTACTCTCTCAATTCATGCACACCTAAGTCTTGAAACCATTGCCTTGGTCTCCACTATTTCTAGAGTCTTCATGCATATCAACTTCTTAGTCATTCATAAGACTTTCATTAACAATTAAGAGATATAACATGCTCATAAAAATCTTAAAAACATATTCACAAGTCATCCATAGCATATATGGGTAACACTTAAGTATCTACACCTTTTAATTAGGCCTGAATATCCCTTATAGGTCTCATGGAGACCTATTCACCCATTAAGCAATACATCGAGTAAATTAAGAGCATATGATAAATTTTATCTATATGGGTCTACTATATATAAACCTTATGACATCTTCATGTTATTTTTCTTACCAAAACACCCTTCTACTAAATCACAATTTACTCAAACATTATTATGTACACAGGAACACCATGAATGAATAAATAGTCAGCTTCCAAGCCTTTGTTATACTAAAAATGGATTAGTCAAACCTATAAAATCAATATAAATGGTAATCATTAAGTATAAAACACTTTAAAACTATTACATCATCTTAAAACATTAAAATACTATCAATAACAAGTCAATTATCCTTCTCAGGTCACTTGTAAAACATAATAAAACACATAGTCAAATTTCAAGATCCATATATTTGACTATACAAACATTAAAACCTTTTAATTATGTTCTCTATATGCACATTGAAGTCTTATACAACATTTATTTTTACATCATGATCAAATTCTTCATATATCAAATGTTATAGCTCAAAAACTATAGACTAGTTTTCCCTTGTAAATTCAAATATTTAAATTCCAATAGTCACTGTATATACACTAAACATCGAGAAACTTAATTTCATCTCATGATCCCTATAAAATATGGAAAAATATGGACCATTTATCTCCTCTAATTAGCTCAATATTTATCTTAAAATTCTCACTATTAGATCTATATCATAGCTCCCATGATTGTGCCACTTAACATCTCCATGTGCCTTTTGCACACATTGACCTATTGACTTAACCCACATCATTGATCTTCTGACTACATGATCATCTAAAAACAAATTATCTTCTATCCAAGGTCTATGAATGTGACACATATCAATATTACATTCATATTTGACAAATTTAATTTTATGTGAACAGTTGGATCAGGATTTATGACTTAATGTGCACCATTAGATCTACTGACTAGTTGACCCTAGAATTCAACATAGTTAAACTTGATGGTCTCTATCTTGACATATTCTACAAATCAAATTTGAAACTTTATAACTTGAGATATAAAACACTTCATGAGTCCAAATTTTAGGGGACCTTTTTGACACTATAGACAATATCTCCATGAAATCCCTTCACCTAATTTAACTTTATAATTACCAAAAATAAATGCACAAACTTGTTGGTTAATTCATATATGCATGACATGTAGTGATAGTCTGGATTATCTTAAGCTAATATATATATATATATATATATATATATATATATATATGTATATATATATTTCTTCTTTCAAATGATCAAGTGACATACCAAAGCTTCACCAAGACATCTAGGGATGCCTCATAGCTTATTTATCCTTACAAACCTATAAATGTGCCATATCTTATCTAGGTTAGAAAAAACTTCTTTGTCATTAATGCACTAGTATTTCATTCTCTCTTTGACATCAATGACAACCTAAAATCAATGACCATGTTCAATAATCTCCCCCTTTGTCATTAAGGGCAAAACAACCTCTGAAAGACTGCATACTCATTTGAAATGAAATCCTTCATTATGATCATTCTCCCTCTTTAAAATTAATGGCAAAGGGTCTCTTCCTCAACATGCCAACAAAAAATCATCAACATCATGCATGCATTCAAATAATATTAAAATGTTGAGGACACTAACATACTTTTAGTCATATGAAACAATTGATCTTCCTTTGACATATACCAATTAAACATAGAGTTCTCTAATCTTTAGACTTGACAAACTGCTCATGGATCTTAGAGATCTCCCCCTGACATTATGCACATTTTCTTTAATCTAGACAAGCTAACTGAGTTAGTTCCCCCTTAACCAAACATATCTTTGAAAGATATTCTTGTCCTAAAAATACTTATCCTTGTTTTGACTGATCAACCTATTGAAATAGCCTCCAAACTGATTTAACCTTCTCAAAAACTTTCATATTCAAGTTTATCTTTCACAATCTCTTACTTACCCTTTACTTTGAAGATCTATATTGATTGCCACTTTCATCATTAGCTAGAGCACACATACTTACTTCCACATATGAAGGATGTCTCCTAAGAATCATAGGTAGAGACACCCACTTATCATAAAGGGACTAAATACCCTAAAACACTAAATACTCCCATATCTCCATTCTCTCACTTGACTTACAATCCTTCCTTATCTTCAGATTATCTTTAAATGATTTCTCACCCTGATTCTTTTCTTTGATTTCAATATCTTGCTTGATTTCCTTATCTATTTGGGTAGATAAGGCTTGTTTCTTGATACTTGAACTTATTCCTTATTATGTTGTGGAAAATTTATCCATTTTTATCATATTTTACATTTACCTACTTAGGCCTTCATTCACTATGAATCCTTTCTTCATGTTAGGATTGGTAATCTTTGAAATAGAATACTAATCATTCATATAGAACCTTGTTATGTGACCTCTCTCATGACATTTGAAACAAATGATATTTTTTAGATCGAACATAATTTTTTATTGAAACATATTATGAATCATTATAGTTTCATGAATTCATTCATATACATGATTATTTGGTCTCGTGATGAAGATATTACAAAAAATTGCAATATGATCAAAACCTTAACATTTTTAGCAAAATATGTTATTCTTTCCTTGTGACCCTACTGACTATCTTGAGTGATGATTTTTTTCATGATTGCCATTGTCTTACTCATAATTCCATGAAAATTCATTCTTTGAGGATCTTTTACTATCTTTTGACCTGTGACCAAATTGATTTTAGGAGTAACAATGACCAAAGAAATTTTCATACCTCATAACTTTTGGTTGTCTGATCTAATTTGTATTCATTCTACCAATACCTTCATTCCTTGAAAAATGATTGATCTTCAAATTTGGATTGTCCTTATTCACATTATCCTTTATCTTATCTTGAGTTAAATGCTTTTGTTCTTTGTATCCAAGATCAAATTTATCACTAGCATGCTTTTGAGTACTCAGAATATTGTCAATATCATTTGAGTTGTTTTTCATCTTCACAAATGACTTCATCCTATAATAATTATTTTCTAACTCGGCTTTTAATGAATCAATTTCAATCACATACCTTAATCTCTCATCTTATTTAGTTTTTATGCTTGTAGACATAATTTATAGTTGACTGTTGAGATGTTTGATAGTATCTTCATGTTCCCTAGTGTCATCATTCAATCTTTCTTCAAACATATTGAATTGTTATTCATAGTCCCTGATTTATGACATCGTCTCTATTTTCCTTATCTTATAATTATTTAGAACTTCAAGAGCATTCATCCTTATTATCTAAATCATTAGTTTTATCTACAAAGACTCTATTTCTTATTGATACATGATACATTCCTCATCTTTATTTTTTTACTTCTTTATCAAAAGTTCAAACCTAAGTTTCAAGCTATTATGTGATCTCATCATGATACTTGACTTCATTAATCAACATTCCTTCCAAAATTCCAATTTGATCCTCATAAAATTTAATCAAGTGTTATTTTTTTCTATTCTTTCTTTGCAGTATCTTCATTTCTTCCATATTATCTAGATATTTATCTTCAAGAGTGACTTTATCATCTACTTCCTCTGAGCTATTTCTACCAAATAAATCTCTACTTAAAGAAAATTCACCTTCATCATCATTAAGATCCATGAACAATGCCTCCATGTCCTCATTATGAAAATAATCATCACAATCAAATGTGTTTACTTCTTCATCTGTAGATGAGTTACTATCTTCTTTATGGTATATACTCTTACTACCTTTGTATGATTCCTTCTTTCCATTTTTCTTACTAAAAAACTTTATATACTTGTTAGGACCCTCAAATTTCTTGTGTTCATCCTCATGAGATTCCTTATGAGATATTTTGTGTTTATACTTGTCTATACCTAGATTTCTATCTACAAAATGACAAACTTTACCACATGAAAAGTTTTTGAAATGAAGTTTTCCTTCACACTTACTTGATCCTACATTAAATTTTATTAAAATCATGCCTTCAAGTTGATCTTTGTTAAGATCAAAATATTCAAGACTTAACTTGTTCCTTTTGGCTTTTGTCTCCTTGATCACCTTAAATGTTACTTCCTTCTTAGGTGATTTGTCTTCATCAACTCTCATTTCATAGGTAGTAAGGATGCCACACAGTTCATACATCTTCAACTGAGTGAGATCATGACTTTATTTTATAGAAAAAACCTTTGAATAAAACTTGAGTTTAATAGTCCTCAATACATTATGTATTATAGTATGTTCATCAATTATCTCTCCAAGACCTCTGATCATATTTAGTACCTCATCAACCCTTTGAAGTTAAGATGACATAGTATCTTCTTCCTTCATATTTAAACCTTAAAATTGCCTTTAGTAGGTTTAAAACTTGGTCAATTTTACTTTAGAGTCTCTTTCATAGATAGTTTATAATTTGACCCAAATTTCCTTGGTAGACTTGCAATAAATCAATTTACTAAACTCAGCCTTAGATAAAACACAAATGATAGCATTCATATCTTTTGAATTATTCTCACTCAACTTATTTCTAGCAACACTAGTTAGAGGATTAGTTGGTGTAGCATAACTATCGATGTTATATTTCCAAATATAAAACACTAGATATATGATGTATATCCTCATCCTTGTACTCCAGAAAGTCTAATTTGACCCATTGAATAATGGTGCATGATTGGTATAAAAACCCTACATATGTTAACTTTCCATAATATAACTTGGATCACCTTCAAGTGGTTAAACTTATAATGAGGGTCCTTCTTTGATACCAATTATTGGAGGTACAATCACTAAGAGGGGGCCTGAATCAGTGATGGAATATATTTGAAATTTTAATTATTATCCTTTAAAAATCTTAATCAATGATCACATGAATTCATAAAGCATACAAGATGTTCAAAATAATGAATAAGAAAAATGATGCAAGATCATACACATAACATTAGATCTATATGGGAAAATTTATTTGGGAATAAAAACCACTCTCAAGCCTACAAACATAATATACTTTTTATTGAAGCACCCACTTCATAAGGAGAACCCACCACTAAGTATGAACAATCACCCACTTGTTCTATATGTTGAGCACCCACCCAACACTTTTGAAATCAAAAACTCAAAAACATAGATTGTAGATGAATTTGATTGAAGAATTTTTTTATAATAACTCTCTATCACCCTCTTCAAACACAATCAAACATTCTCATACAATTAATGCATGTAAAACACTGCTTTCAATCTATCTAGCCTTATTCTCTCATCCTTAATATATTTTTTACTTCAATACATCCATTAAGCGCACTATCTCTAATATTTTTCCTTCATCTTTATCTTATTCTCTCTCAATTCATGCACATCCATGTCGATAAACCATTGCCTTGGTCTCCACTATTTATAGAGACTTCATGCATATCTAATTCTTAGTTAGCCATAAGACTTGCATTAACCATTAAGACATCTAACATACTAATACAAAGCTTTGTATCATCTTCTTAGGTTGGACATAACATCTAGGGGTCACACTTAAGCATCTACACCTTTCAATTAGGCTTAGTAGACCTTATAGGTCTCATAGAGACCTATTCACCCATTAAGCACTGGATCAAGTAAATTAAGAACATATGATCACTTTTATATATATGGTTCCAATCCATATAACCCTTATGACATCTTTATGTGATTTCTCCCACCAAAACACCCATATTCTAAATCATAATTTCCTCAAACATTATTATGTACATAGGAACAACATGAACAAATAAGTAGTCAACTTTTAAGACTTTGTTTATAATAAACATAGATTGATCAAACCTCCAAAATAAACACAAATGATACTTATTGAGTATACAACACTTTCAATAATTAGATCATCTTGAAACATCAAAATATTATCAATAACAACTCAATTATCCTTCTTGAGTCACTTTTAGAACATGATAAAACACACAATCAAATTTAAATCTCCATATATTTTATTGTACAAATATTTATACCTTATAGTTACGTTCTCTAGATGAACCTTGAATAACTCTACATCTTTTCCTTTTACACCATGATCAAATTCTACATATATAAAAAGTTATAGCTCAAATATTGTAGACTCATTTTTCCTCATAAATTTGAATATTTAAATTTCAATGGTCACTATGTAGACACTAAACATCAAGCACTTTAATTTCATCTTGTGCTTCCTAAAAACTATTGAAAAATATGTACCATCAATTTCTTTTGAGTGGCTCGAGATTTATATTTCAATGCTCACCATTAGATCTAGATCATAGCTCCCATGATTGTTCCACTTGGCAGTCATGCATGCCTTCTACACATATTGACCTATTGACTCAACCCACATCATCAATATTTTGACTACATAATCATCCATAAACTATTGATCTTCTATCCAGGCTCTATGAATGTGATAATTTCACTAGCATGTTCATCTTTGACATATTAAATTTTATGTGCACCATTAGATCAAGATCTAAAATTTAACACAAATCATTAGATCTACTAACTAATTGACCTCAAAATTTAATGTAGTTAAACTTTACGGTCTCTATCTCAACACATTCTATAAGAGCAACTTTGAATATTTATAACTTGAGCTAGAAAACCCTTCAAAAGTCCAAATTTTTAGGGGACCTTAATGACACTATAGACAACATCTCCATGAAATACTTTGAAATCAATTAAATTTATAAATATAAAAAATAAATGCACAAACTTTCTAGTTCATTCATATCTACATGATGTACAATGATGGTCTAGCTTCTTTTAAGCTAGAAGATTTATATTTCTTATTCTAAATAATCAAGTCACATATTAGAGCTTCACCCAAACATTTAGGGATGCCTCACAAATTATTATTTGTCTTCATAGACCTAAAAATGTGTCATATCTTATCCAAAATTTCAAACACAAATTCTTTATCATTAGTGCACTAGTATCTCCTACTCTCTTTGACATCAATGACATCCTAATATCAGTGACCATGCTTAAAAATTCAATTTTTGAGTTTTATGAAAGCATATAGAAGAAGTGAGATTTAGAGGAATTGTATTAGGGTTGGATTAGTTTCTGATATTTGAATAAATATCATCTTGTGGCTTTTTCACCTCTTTGATGTTTTCCCAGCTAAAATCTATGTTTTGTGTTATCTATGTGCTTTGCTATTAAAATACACTTCTAGATCCATCTTATGTATGCATATTACAAATAATTTATCTTTTCATGGTAACAGAGCCAATTGAGGGCCATATGTGATTTGAAATTAATATGTAATTAAATTATTTCAAAAATTTAATTATTTTTAAGCTTGGTTCAATTCTGTGTATGATAAGGATTGAGAAGAAAATTATTTATGATCACTTGGGAGCCCTAGTTCAAAACTTTGAACCCTTGGATCTTCATCCAAATACCATCAAAGCATCCAAAGCTCATAATATTAAAAACCAACAATTAAAATTCCTGTTTGGGATGCCATTCTTCTTCACTTGTATGGGTGGTTACCTCAGGCAAAATTCAAAAACAATTATACTTAGTATTTTTTGAGTCTAATTGTTTATAAAAGGTAATGATAATTATATTCAAGTAGTTTTAGATTATTTTCAAGACCTAAGAAGAATTTTCCCACTCCCTAAATTTTTTTTGAGTAACTCCAATGCATTTATATGGCATCAAAATTAAAAATAAAAACATGATCAAAATCATTTTTTGAAGACATCTTTGTTTTGGGGAGAAAAAATCACAAAGATCGTCTTAGTGTTTAGGGCTTCTAGTGGCCTATGACAAGCTCTAGCTTCACCTCTACTACTATAGGAGTACCTAATATACATGGAAACATTACACAGGTAAGTACTGAAGGTTTTGGAAAATATTTTAAAAATAATTGTTTTTATTCACAAAATTCCAATATTTCCATGCAAAAGTTGGTGGGTCTCACTCTTGTTTAAAAATGTTTTTTACCAAAAAAGGTTAAATTTAGTAATATTCATTCAATATTTATTTTTACATGCATATATTTATTATTTTTATTTATTTTAAAATAAAATAAAAATAATATTTAAAAATGTCTAAATATAGATTAGTGCATGTAATTCTTTGAAAAGACCCCTAGAAGGGTTGGTAGCAGTAATTTTGCTAAAAATTTGGAACTAAAGAGGTCCCAAGTTCAAAACTCCCTAAATTTAATATTATTTGACTTGGTCAAGTTATTTTTTTAAATTTAATTTTTTTTAAATCCAATTTTTTATTTGCATGCCAACTTCTCACGTGTATAAAACCTTAATTGACCTGTCAATCTTGTTTCAACATTCAACCTAGTAAATATTTTGGTAAACATAGTCATGTAACTATTCGATCTCTAAGTTTTGGCATGTTAAGGTTGAATTAGAGTGGCCTATTTTTTGTTTTGAATCCTTTTATTAAATTTTTTACATCATTATTAATAATAGTGTTTAAGTTGTCATTTTAAGTGTGACTCTTTTGACACTTCGATTAGTGAAACCTTAATTCAAATTTTTACATTATTTGGCATTTACATTGTGTAATTAATTATATTTGTATGTGAAATTAACTTTATTTTGAAAAATAGTTCAAAAATTCATTTAAAATAGTTTTTTTAACGCATTTGTTTACTATCTTTCTTAAAGGGAAGCTATGGCTTCACCTCTTTTTTCCTTACATAAATCTCAAATGATTAATTTAAATAAATATAATATATGGAAAATTCTTATTAAAGATGAATTTATGGCTTGGAAATTCTATAATATTATCATCAGGTTTAAAAAATCCCCTTCTTGATGACATATAACCCCTGATCCTACCAATGTATTTCAACATAAATCATAAGAATCTATGTCCATTATATTATGGAGTATTAAATATGGATTCCTTCTCCACATTAGTAATCAAGAATATTTTATTGATGCTTCAAAACTCCTTGAGTCTATCCATCAAGGCACTCACCTTTCAAACATAATGAAATTAGTTCTTGAATCGCTAACTATACCTATGAAGAGTGATGAAAAAGTTGTTAATTTTCATATTAAAATTAAAAACATTAAAGCTCAGTTAGATGGATGTAATTTTAATTTGATTTAAGATTAGTTACTTTATTTTATCATTCAGTTAAATATTCATTAAAAAAATTATAAATTTTAATTCAGTTTTGAATTCTAAGTATCAAACTGAGCAAGATATCCCTGACCTTACCACCTTATCTGCTCTCTTGATTCTAGAATAACAATTGATGCACAATTTTGATTCTAAAGAGAATTTCACTCAACTACTTCTCACTCTCAATAATGTTTTTGATAACACTAAAAACTAGAAAACTAAACCTAATTTAGCTAAAGGTAAATAAAGGAACAATAAATATGGTAATAATAATCATACACCTATGTTTAATGTAAATTAAAATCTATGTGGTAAACTTGGTCATAGAAGGGAAACTCTTTATAAAAGTAATCATATAAATAAAAATCAAACTTCTAAAAATAACAAAAGAAATAAATTTAGTCAAAATAGGTAGAAGAATCAAAACATTAATTAGAATAACAATCAAGATTCAAATGTTATTACTTTATATGTTGCATATGCTTCAAATGAAACTTAATATATTTTAGATAGTGGTTCATTGCACCATATGACATGATTATTTGATATTTTATGTGATTCTAGATATATCTCTAAAATAATTTACTTATGAGATTATTCTTTTTAAAAGCAATTAAATAGGGAAAAACAAAATTTCCAAACATTGTTATTAATGATGTTTTGTATGTACCTAATATTAAAAAGAATTTGATAATTTATTATAAACTTACAAAGAATAGTTTCATTATAACATTTATTAAAGATATTTGTCCCATTAGTAATCAATCTGATTCCTTAATTTTTAAAGGTGTTAAAAATAATGGTTTATAAATCTTTTCTCCTTCTGCATGTTCTCTTTCATCGCATAGTAAGAATAAATCTCAATTATGGCATGAAAGATTAGGACATGTTAATTTAAATATTTTACATGATATGTATGCAAATAATCTTGTTATCGATATTAATTCTATCCTAGCTCATCATAAAACTTGTGAGGGTTGCTTACGTGGTAAGCAACACACTAACCCCTTTCATAAGAATCACGATGTGAATTCTTCACATCCTTTAGAATTAGTTAAAAGTGATGTTGTAGGACCTCTTGAAGTTGTATCTATTAAAAATTATTTGTATATTGTTACTTTATTGATTATTATGCTAGAATGATCTGGTCTTATTTCATTAAAAAGAAATCTTATGTTTTGTCTAAATTTAAAGAATTTAAAGTTAGTGTTGAAAATGCTTCTATTTTTCTATTAAGAGTTAAAAACTGATAATGGTGGTGAATATGTACGTAAAGATTTTGATTATTTTTTAATTAGTTTCAATATTTAGAGGGAATTAAAAAATCCTTATTCCCCTCAACAAAATGGTATTGCTTAAAGTAAAAATTGCACCATATAAATGGCTAGAACATTGTTGTAATCCACAAATGTTCTTAGGTGTTTATGGACCAAAGCCATGGATACTATTTTTCATATTCTAAGTAGAGTTCTTAAAAAAGTATTGCATCTTTCTATCCCTTTATAAAATTGCACTAAAAATAAACCTAGTGTGGCTCATCTTAAGGTTTTTGGTAGTCCTGCTTCTATCTTTGTCCTTAAAGTTAAGAGGAAGAAGCTTGACCCCACTTACTATTATTATATTTTTGTAGGATATGGAGATATTAAATTTTTTTTAGGTGTATAATCCCTCTAAACATCAAATTATTAAGAATATGAATGTTATTTTTCTTGAAAAAATCTTTTGTGAGCCCTTTATGGATCCTCCTTATTGTTTTTTTGTTGATGAACCTAACTCTCATTTTTCTCCTTGTGATGAAATAGATGACCTTAATGAAGTTGATCTAGTTATGGATAACTTAGAGTCTAAGGAACCTCCTAACTTTCATGGTCAATCTAAAAATCCTAAATGGGTAGAATCCCTAATTCTATCTTCTAAAGTTGATAGTCTTAATAAATTATCCAGAATTCAATCTTCTTATAATGTATTAATGACTATATATGAATGTGAACCATAATCATTTGAATAAACCATTTAAAATTATAGATGGAATGTTGTTATGTTATCAAATTATCATGCATTAATTAAATATTATACTTGGTATCTTATCCATCCTCCACCTAAAAGGAATATTTTTAGTGATAGGTAGATTTATAAGATCAAATATAATTCAATTGGTAAAATTGAAAAGTTTAAAAATAGATTAGTTTCTCATGGGTTCACCCAAAAACATAGGATTGATAATGTTGAAACGTTTGATCCTATAGTAAAAATTAGTATTGTTAGACTTATTATTGATCTTGGAGACCAAAATGGTTGGGTTATCTATCAAATGGATGTCAAGAATGCATTTATAAATGGTGATTTAGAAGACAAAATATGCATGACTAAACCTAAAGTTTTTATTGATCCTAACAAATAACATTACGTATAAGTTAGAAAAATCTATGTATGGTTTAAAACAAGATCCTCGATCTTGGTATTTTAACATTATTTATTTTTTCAAATAATTAGATTTTTATAACTACTATTTAGATAATGATCTCTTTATTAAAGATAAAAATTGTCATTTGATTCTAATTATATTATATGTTGATGATTTGTTGATTACTGGTGATCTAACTAGTTTAATTCATAAATATAAGGATAAACTAAGTCAAATATTTGAAATGACTGATTTAGGCATTCTACATAATTTTTTAGGAATGATTATATTTTAGGATAAAAAATTAATTATTTTATCACAATCTCAGTATGGACATAATCTTCTTATTAAGTATAACATGCTTTATTGTAAATCTACCACTACTCCTGTTGAGGTTGGTGTTAAAATTGATCTTAAACCTGTATGTGAAAAAGTTAACCCTACTTTGTATAAATATTTTATTGAAAGTTTGATTTATCTAACCATTAATTGAATATATATTTCATATATTATTAGTGTTGCTTCTAGATTTATGTAAGATCCTTATTTATATCATTAAAAATTAGCTAAACATATTCTTTATTATATCAAATGAACTAAAAAATATGGTTTATTTTATTTGTCCATTGATAATGATAATTTATATGGTTATTGTGATGCTAACCATTTTGGTTATACTCTAGATCACAAATCTACTTTTAGATATGTGTGTAAGTTTGGTGTAGGTGATATCACTTGGAGAAGTAAGAATCAGCATATTATATCTCTCTCTTATATAGAAGTTGAGTATAGAAGTGCTATGGAAGCTATTAAAAAATCCATTTGATTGTAAAATCTGTTGGGAGAATTTCATTTGGATATTTCTCAGAGTACCATCCTTCATTGTGATAACCAAAGTTGTGTATATCTAGTAAAAAATCCAATGCATCACCAAAAAACTAAACACATTGAAGTTCATGTGCATTTCATCTAAGAGAATATCCTTAATGGTGATATTAATATATATTTATGTTCTATAGATGAGCAAGTGGTAGATATATTAACAAAGCCACTTGGTTCTTCCAATTTTTTTTAGTTTCATGTAATGTTGGGCCTCTCAGAGTTTTCATTATATAGTTATGTCCTATAGATGAATAAGTGGTAGATATATTCATAAAACCACTTGGTTCTACCCATTTTTTTTAGCTTCATGTAATGTTGGGCATCTCAGAGTTTTCATTGAGGAGGAGTGTGCATGCCAATTCCACTTCGTAATGGCCATGTGTTTCTTCTCTTTCTCTATACTTCTTCTCATTGTAAATAATTGTAAAATTTGTGTGGAAGTTATGTGATTTGTGTAAAATTCATGTGGAAGTTTTAATTTCATACCCCAATACATTAAAAATCATAAATTTTAATGGAGGTCCTTATGTTATAAAAGGTTCCAAATATGCTTAGACGATTATTCAAGAGAAACTATGGGATTTAGTCTCATGATCATGCTAGCCTAAACTTATTTTTGAGTAGTGTATAGATTATAATTCCTTTTGTTTCAAAAGGTGATGTTTGGCATGATGAAGGTGTTTAAATCTTTTAATTATGTACATAGTATAATTTCTTCTCTTAAGGTCACTATGGCATTAATTCCCACTTAGGATTGAGGGCGAGTGTTAAAATAATTAATCCTAAGTTATCATATATGTTGTTTAGCCTTGGTAATTATTAAATAATAAATAATATATTATTTATTAACTTGAAGTATAATCATTGAATAAATAATTAATCATCTTATAGTTATTTAATATTTACCAAATATTAATTAATTAGTTTATAGTAGGATGGATTGACCCGTTAATATTTCACTATGAATAGGTTTTCTACCCTATTGTTAAAATATCATATTCAATTTGAGTTTTTTGAAAGTATAGAGAAGAAGTGAGATTGAGAGGAATTGTATTGGGGTTGGATTGGTTTCTCATATTTGAATAATTATAAACTTGTGGGGTTTTCACTTCTTTGAGGGTTTCCCACCTTAAATCTCTATGTTGTGTTATCTATGTGGTTTCCTCTCCATATACACTTCTAGATCCATCATGTGTATGCATATTATAAATCATTTATATTTTTGGACAGAGGGTGTAATATAAGGAGAGCCAAATTAGGAAGTCCAATTGACAATGCTAAGAGGACTAATAATAATCTATATGTCTTGAATGAGATCAATAGGGAGATATGATTTTATAATCATGATGGATGAAATTTGGATATGGAATAGAACTGTAGGTCACCTAGACTTTGAAAATTTGGTCAAGATAAGCACTAAGAAGTCTGTGAAGAACATTTCTAAGATCACCAAACCTATAAACATACTTTGCAAGGCATGTCAACATGGTAATAAAAATAGAAGAAGGTTCAAGTATAAGAATTACTCTACTACAATACCCATGGAGTTAATAAACACTGATCTCTATGGGCCTACAATAATTCAAAGAATTCAAGGAGATATCTACGTCATTTTACTCATAGATGACTACACAAGAACGACTTGGGTTACATTATTGAAATAAAAGTCAAAATATCTTGACAAGTTTAATTCATTCAAGAATCTTTTTGATAATGAGAAGAATGCAAATATCAAATGCCTAAGATTTGACATAGGAGGAGAGTTTTGGTCTAATGAGTTTGATGACTTCTATGAGGTTCGTGGAATAAAGAGATAGTTCTTAGTAGCTAAGACACCTCAGCAGAATGAGGTAGTGGAAAGAAAAAATAGGATAGTTTAAGAGATGGCTAGAACTATGCTAATAGTCTATATTATGTAATGGATATTAGAGAGAGGTATTAGTAACTACAATATATATTTTGAATAGAGGACATATAAGTACTAATGGCAACAATACTCCTTACGACCTATGGAATGGTAGATCTGTTAATGTTGAACACTTTAGAGTGTTTAGGAGTAAATTTTTCATGAAAAGAGATGATGAATACTTATGAAATATTGATTCTAGATTTGAATATTGTATATTTTTAAGATACTCATTAATGACCTCAATGTATATTTGTTAAAATAATAGGTTATAGAAGATAGTGGAAAACACTAATGTGATCATTGATGAGACAAGGAAATAATACTCACAATCAAAGAATACTTAGAGAATATGTACTTTAAGAATGAATAAGAGGCTATATAGGTTGATGAGGAATAGGAAAAACTTGAGGAGATACATTAATCAAAATCTCCCTCAAGGCAGATTCAAATAGATCACCCTAAATCTCAAATCATTGGTAGTAAGAATATAGGTATGCAAACAAGGAGAATATTAGTAAGTAATATAAATCAAGAGAATGCTGATCTATTATCTAACATTAAACCTAAGAATATTATATAATAAGTAAATAAAATTTTTGGATAAGTGGTGTGAATGAGGAGTTAGACCTAATAGAGATAAAATAAAACTTGGAAACTAGTTCCTAGGCCTAGAGTCAAGAATGTCATTAGCACAAAATGGGTGTTTAAAAAAGTTTAATGAAGATGGAGAAGTTACTAGGAACAAGGCTTGATTGGTATGCAAGGGATATGTGCAATTTGAATGGGTAGAATTTAAGGAGACCTTTACACTAGTAACAAGTTTGGAGGCCATTAGATTGTTTCTAGCATATGCTAGTTTCAAAGGGTTCAAGATATACCAAATAGATGTCAAATTTGCCTTTTTAAATGGAAATTTGGAAGAGGACGCATACATAGATCAACTTGAGGGTTTTTCACTATCAAGTGATAAGGACTATGATTGTAGATTACAAAAGTCTCTTTATGGTCTAAAGCAAGCTCTTAGAGTTAGGTATGCTAGGTTGGATATGTATATTTTAGATCAAGGAATCAAAAGAGAAGTTATAGATAGTAATATATAAATAAATTTAGAAGATGACCATCACTTCATAGTAATTGTATATGTGGATGACATCATATTTAGTGCAAATAATGATAACATGACCAAGAGATTTACAGAGGTGATGAAGAAAGAGTTTGAGATATCCATTCTTTGAGAACTATCATTCTTTCTTGGGTTGTAAATCACTCAATTTTTAAAAAGTATATTAATTTCACAAGCCAAGTACATAAGGGAGATGTTAAAGAATTTTGAGATGGAATATTGCAAGGAAGTTAATACACTTATGCTTATAAGGAGTAAGTTGACTAAGAAATATGAGTCTCTAAAGGTTAATCAAATGCCATATAGGTGAATTATTGGAAGTTTTATATACACCATTGCCTCTAGAGCTGACATCATGAAATACGTAGGACTTGTGAGAAGGTTTCAAGTAGATTCAAATGAAATTCACCTACAAGTAGTCAAAAGGATACTCATGTATCTCAAGGGTACTATGGAGTATAGCTTATGGTAGTCAATGAAGAAGCAGTTCAATTTGATAGCCTATATAGATGCAGACTAGGTAGGAAGTCTAGATGATAAGAAGAGTACAAGTGGAGGATATTTCTTCTTAGGTGGATACCTAGTTTCATTGATAAGAAAGAAGCAACCATCAATAGCATTGTCCACTTGTGAGGCTGAGTAAATTTCAACATCTTCATGTTGTACTTAGGTCCTATGGATGAGATAAATGATAATAGATTACAAGGTGTATTATGATGGTCCTATCCCTAATTATTATGACAATACAAGTGTCATAAGTGTCTCAAAGAACCCTGCCATACAATCAAGGACTAAGCACATTCCCATTGGGTATCATTTTCTAAGAGATTACGTAATTGATCAAAATGTTTGAATTGAATATGTTTATACATAGGATTAGATTGTAGACATTTTAACCAAACCACTTTTAAAGGTAATATTTGAACACCTAATATAAGAATTAGGTGTAATTCCTGCCCTTACCAATCATTGAAGAAGATAATTACTTAGGGGGAGATAATCAAATGGTTCATTATCTTTAAGATTAAGTGGCTTGTTACAAGAAGGTATGTCCTATTCATACTTTGTATAAAATATTTGAATTTTGGTACAATGGTGAAAATGAAGAAGCCAAAATGTCTTGTCTAACTTAGTGTGATTTGTGTGTAGTAAGGTCAAAACATTAGTCTATAAGACCAGTAGTTTACACTATAATACATTATTTTTACATTTGAATAAAATTTATATATGTATAGGTTAATGTACATAGATAATAAGTCTTTTAAATTGGTCATATATATGTTAGAGGTCTGAGTCACCATGACTGGTCTTTGAGGAAAAGTAGTAGTTATGAGTGAGCAAGTTGTAGGAGTGTTTTTGAGGTTCTATGCCCTGAGTTGAAGAGTCTAATTCCCTTAGTGAAATTTTTGAGGTATTTTATGTTATTTATTGTCATTTTAATGTGTCTATATAATCTTTTACCTCCACTTATTCAAGACAGACCTTTCGGTATGTGTGAAGACTTAATGTGAATAGTACTAATGGTGTGCTTCAAGTGGTGGTTAGAGATAAAAAGTGTCATGGACATAAAATGACATAATTTTGGGTCTATTTGAGTGGTATATGAAGCTTTTACAATAATTTTGGAGATTTAAATTTTTCCAAGGAGTTCAAGGGATAGCGTATACTAATGAAGGCCTAATTGAAATAGGTCTCCTTAAGGCCTAAAAGAGGTTTTGATATTGTAAGTTGTGGATGACATATTTTAATTATTTAATAATTTATTAAATGTTTTATAATAATATTTTAAGGTTAATATAATTTTTTAATTATGTATGTATGACTAGGAGGTGTGTGAGATAGTCGATTGTATACAATTAAGGCCTAGTAGGCCTAATTATCTAGCTAGTGAATGTGAGAGTGCAAGTGAAGGAAATATAAATTTTAGTATCTAAAGTAGGTATTTTATACCATAAAATGGGTTTATATAAACTATAATTAATATATAATATGGGTACTATAGATGAATATCAAGGTCATATGACCTAATTTGTCTTGAAGAGATCTAATTGAGCGAAGAAGCCTAGAAGATAGTTTAAGAGAGGTAGAAGAGAGAGAAGAGATTAAGAAGGTGATAATAATATGTTTCATGATAAAAAAGGTGTTTATAAGGTGATCAAAGCTTTTATGTTTTTGATTCAATGTTGATTCATTTAGGGGGTTGGTGCTTGTTAAAGCCTAGTTGGGTTGGTGTTTAGCTAGTTGGGGTAGGTGCTCCATGTGGAGTTGGTTATTAAATGAATTTTGATATTTTGACTTATAATAATTTATTAATTTTTTATGTATTAGTGTGTTATCTTCCCCTTGAGGGTTTACCATTCATGTGTGTGTTTTCTAGTTGTTATGCTCATATGAATTAATCTTTATGCATTGTTATAACTTTTTATTGCTTTGTTGGTTCAACGAATATTAAAGTACATTTGAAATAAAATTTTAAGATACTTATTCACCCTCCCATCATATTCATTTTGTTTCCATCAATACTACTATCATCCTACTAAAACAAGACCATCGTGTAGGGTTTGGAAAACTTAATAAAATAATAAGTGATTAGATACAATCACAAATGTTAAGCATACTTAAAAAATTGTGCCTATGTTTTTTGAAAAACTATGAAATATACATATATTTTTTTTATCATAATCAAACTATCTCACTCTAACAAATTTTTGTTCACATTTGGTTGTGCCCTAGTATGTTGTCTCAAAAATGGACCTATCAACCATAGGGGATAAAAATTATTTTATAAAGCACTAATAAGTCATTTAAATATCTAAGTTTTATAATATTTATAAAACCTTCAATTTTATTTGTATTCCCATTAACACTTTCTCTAATAAATCAATTAAGTGGTTTAATACATTTTATCTATAGCCTAGATATTTCAAAATAAATGGCCATTGAAATTTTTTCAAAGGTATCTAACAGTTAATAGAGTTTATATTATAATTTATCTTAGCCTAAATATATATTAATCACCTCAATAATAATTTGGAATATTAATATTATGATTTATTTGAACCTTAAAAAAATTATTTAATTGTTGTTGAGTGTTAATTTTACACTAGATAAATCCATGCAATTATTTAGTGTGTTTGCATGGCTATAGATATGATTTATTTATTTTTATGTTAGTAGATTTCAATTTTATCATTTAGATAGATCTATAATATTTTATTTATTTAAAAAAAATCATGTTCATATGCAATTTATATATACATTCTATTATATTATTTTTTGTTAAAGATGACAAGAAGAAGTTGAAGAATAAAAACATTTAATAGAATGAATATGATGGTTTGAATATTGGTTATGATTTATTTTTATTGAAATTTTGTCTTTTTTAAATAAAATTATTTATAATTTATTAAAAATATTTAATTGATATCAAATCAAGGTTTAGTTTGTAGGTTTTTTTGCTTCATATCTTTCTAACTATTTATCATGTCAAACTCTAACTCTCTTCCTATTACATAATTTTGTATAAATGACTATGATTATAGAAGCATAAATATGATGACTCTTTTTATAGGAAAATAATTATGGGATGTTTTATAAACTGGTTATGAAGAGGCAGGTGATTGGACCATTGTTCCAACTAGTGATAAACATTCCAAGAAGGAATCTAAGAAGAATAACTCACAATTTTTTTTCATATAAAGGTAACTCTAGATAAGAGCCCATTTCCAATAATTTACTCTTAAGTAAAACCAAGGATGCTTGGAAGACTCTATAAGAAACTTACTAAGGTATTCAACAAGTCAAAGTGGCTATGTTGTAAACTTTAAAGAGAGAATTTAAGATTTTGAGGATAAAATAAATTGAAACTGTGAGTGACTTCTATGTAATATTAAATGGAATGTTTAATAATATGGTTAATATTTGAGAAATGTTAAATAAATAGGTTGTGGTGAAAAAGGTGTTAATTTTTTTAACACCAAGGTGGAACCATGTTTACAACATCATTTAATAAAGTAAGTATTTGAATACTATTGAGTTTGATCACCTAATTTTATTTCTTATGTCCCTTGAAGAAAGACTAAGAGACACTTTTTAAGAAAGTGATGAGAAGTATTTTTACTCAAAATTAAATATTAAAAAGATTTAAGGTACAATAACTAGAAACAAAAGAAAACAAGTATAAATAAAAGACAACAATAAAATCAACCAAGGATAAGGAAAAGAAAATACTAATAATATTCAAGAGTAAACTGAGGAATAAGAGGTGATTCAATTTCAAGATAAAGAGGTAAAGTAAGATTTGTTAAGAGAAATATTCAATGATATTATTTCCATATGTATCATCATTTTAAATGGTAATGTATATTAAAAGATTTAAATTAAGACCAAAATTATAATCATTATAATAATGATGAGGATGCTTCTCCATGTAATTTATTCATTTCATATGAAAAATCTAAAAATAATCATAAAGAGGTTTGGTATCTAGATTCAGGTTATTCCATTCATATGTTAAGGAATGATTAGTTATTTTCCACAATAGATAGAAATTTTTAATCCAAGATCAAATTTAGTGATGAAAAATATTTGGATGATGTATAAAAAGGAACTATAAAGGTGAATATTTGAGAATATAAGAAATATATTAATGATATTTATTACACCATAAAGTATAAACATAATTTGTTGAGTCTTATAAAGCTATGTGAAAATAACTATAAGGTGGTGTTTTATGATAAACAATGTACAATATATGAAAAAAATCAATGAAATGAGGTTATTACGGTTGTACCTATGTATAAGACTATGATGAATGGATGCATAAAGTTGGGGGACAAAAAAATGGAAAAAATGAAAAACATAAATGTTTTTTGTAAAGGGCATACACATGTTTCAAAAGGGCCTATGCCATTCTTTAGAAAAAAAAAATAACAAACTTGATTTTGGTTGGTCCCAAGCCTAAAGGGCATACACCCTTTTGAAAAAAACGTGTACTATTTGGAGGGAAATATAAATATTTTAAAACTTTAAATGGAAATGGTGTGTGCCTTGTGTAGTACTAATGGTGTACAATGTTTAACAAAGGGCATACACCATTTCATCTATAGTATTTTTTTTCTTATGGTTTTTATTTGTTTGTATTTGGATATATTTAGTAAATAAATACAATAAGTTTATATTTAATTTATATTACATTTTATATTCTTAGACTTTAAATTTATTTTGCTAACGATAAAAAATAAGGGCCACTCTACATCTTATGCAATCAATTCCAAAGTTGTAGGAATTACCATTTAAAAATTATTATTTTTATATCATTTTGGTCACTACATAGTTTTTAGAATTTTAGGATTGAAAATTGACCAATATATTGGAGTTACTTAACCTTAATCTCAAGCAGGGATGTCACTAATTGAGATAAATATGGCAAAACATAATTATAGATAGGGGATCAAGTTTGAATTGGTCAAGATATAGATTGGTCTTATGCTAAAAATGATGTATCATATGTATAATATTATGGATGGATTTTTTACTACCTACTTGATCTATGCCAAGGAAAAAGTCTAGGGAATATTACATTCCTTTGATATCTAGCTTTGTTTCACCTAATAACATATCAAGGGAAACTTGCCTTCCATATAGCTATAAAGGTAGTAAGTCATATATATTAAAGGAATATTACTTTCCCAAAATTTAGATTTAATTTCCCTTTATATTAAGACATATTTATTAAGGTAACCTTTCTTCTTGATAGATATCTTTTTTATTTCGTTACCTACTTAGTTATGCCCTACTTGGTAAGGTAAGGGAAATTTACTTCTCGATATAGAGCCTCATTACTGTTCCTCCTAATTTACTTTTATATAATATATTATTAACTATCAATGGAAGCTTACTTATAATATATAGTTTTCATATATTATTTCCATGCCTATGTAGATATGCCATACTTATATTATCTTTTTGGTAATGGAATTAACTTCTTGATAGATATAATGAGAAGAAATTGTTTTAAACATGTTATATATGTAATCTATATCTATACCATAGAGTATGAACTACCTAATTCACCTAATTGAGTATTTTTAGAGGTAAAATCACTGAGAGGGTGGGTGGTGAAATAGTGATTTTATATAATCTAATTTAATTCCCAACTTTTAAACATTCAACACATATAATCATGATGCATAAAAATTAACTATTGTAATGAACAAGGAAGATATAGCAAGATGAGGCACATAACACATGATATATGTGGGAAACGCTCTTGGGAGATAAAACCCAATGAACCCTACAAGATGGACTATAGTCCTATAAATACAATATTCAACATTTAGATCAGTACTGACTGATCAAGGAACACTCATCCCTTAATTTAGTGAGACACCCATCCCATAAAGAGGAACCAACTCCCTAGGCAACTAAGCACCAACCCAAATACCTTGATTTGATCTCCACTTATGATATGATGTCTTATACACCTAATTATTAAATTCTCTTACTTGTTCTCTTTCCCCTTTACAATCTCATAAACTTGCATACACAAAGAATTCATCTAAAACACTCTTTTGGATCACTCTTCATTTATTAACACATACAATCAAAAAAACCTATAATAAATCTATCACAACATCAAAAACATGACTTGTACTTCATGAAAAAATATTCAACCTATTACACTCTTCAAACCATCCACTAAGAACACTCACTCAAACATCCTCTAGGGCTTACTCACTCAATCTGTCTCATCTTGGCTCATTATGTCCAATGACTTATGTGTTCACCTTCATCACCTTGATCAACTTGAATCCAAACTTTATATTTAAAATGTCATCTCATTAACTTGAATCCAAACTTTCACCCCTCAACCTCTTTCAAACATCCTCTAGGGCTTATTCACTCAACCAGCCTCTTCTAGGTCTATTAGGTCTAGTGACCTATGTGTCCACCTTCATCACCTTTATCAGATAAGAATGATTGGTCTTATTCACCCTATAATGGTCCTTTATGAATTTTAACTTCTATTTCAAATTTTATCTCCTTCTCTTGGCTCCTCACACTCACAACACGCCCAAATAGGCCAATTAGGCCTTGTATTTATACCATTCTCTCATCTAACCTATCTTGGTCAACCAGGATACTTAACAAAATTATATTAAGTAGTCATATTAGAAGATAAGGCTAATTAATAAATTTTATGACATCATATTTCATAATTTTGATGATGAAAACTCACTATTAGATCTCCTCTTACAAATTTAGCTAAGTGTAGAAACTTAGTTAACTCTGTTTAAGAGGCCAACTTTGCACTATTATAACTTTTTCTATGCTCAATGTCTAAACCTAAAATTTGAACCACATGATAACCTATAATATAGGAATACATCCATATATAAATATGATCCTATAAAATTGACGTGTGTGAAATATGACATAATCAAACTGTTTACTTAGCATTGTATGCCATGATGACTACTTAAACCTAGACACTCATCTGCTTTGATGAATTATTTTCACTTACATAATAAATATAAGAACTTTTAACACAATATAGGGTCTATAAAAATTTACCATACCATTAATAACATCCACCATATTCTTATCCAATTCAAACATTGAATAACTATGTAAGAACACTAAAGTACACTTTGTCATTATCATTTTAGCATCAAACATTGGAGAACTATAGAAGAATGTTGAAGCACACTTTGTCCTTGTCATTAAAAAACACATGAAACATCATAAAAATCCTTGGTTACCTTGGATACATCATTTAAAAACCTACAACATGTATGACATACCTAATTTACCTACCTGAGTATGTCCTACTTGATTGAATACCTAAGTAATATATTGATCTTGAGTATGCCCTACCTATATACCAAAACCATATCCTAATATTTACTATTCCATACTTTCCTTATTATAATTAATTATTACATACCTAATTTAAACATACATTATTATTCCCTACCTACTTGGGTTACCTACTTGAATATGCATTACCTACTTGAGAATACCCTATCTGATAGAATCATTGATCCATATCTTGATCTTGAATATACATATCTAATAATGAATATATCTATCTTACCCAAGTTATATATTTAATACTTGATACCTGGTTAAATACCCAATCCATATCTTGAAAGGATGTGGAGAACTATCATGATTTAGTATTAGCAGAGGGGGCATTATCAAATCAAGGAATAAAGGAGATGGAGAATTCTCAAGGGATTCTAAAAAAATAGTGGAGCTAAATTATCACCTATATAGATAAAGGAGAGGTGAAATTAATGGATCCATATATTGAAATAATATTGAGAAATATAACCTATATATATATATATATATATATATATATATATATATATATATATAAAGGAGTGATAAGAGATAATCAATAAAAGAGCTTGAATGCAGATTTGGGCCAAATTATTAAATAATTTGTGAGATTTTAGATTAATGGGTCTATCAATATACATAAATTACTAGCCTATGGAATGTAGACTATAACATACATATATTCATGATATGACCACTCATACATTGCATCTACCTAGTACTATATGTAGGTACGTGGTCACTCATAGATGACAACTACTTGTCTTCATGATATGGTCACTCATATAAACACAAATGTAGATAATCAGCTTAGTAAACTTCATTTTGAATAGAGGAAATCAAAACACCATTCAAGATTCATCCTAAAAATATAACATTCATTCCAAAACAAATGCAAAATAGATTTGTTAATCTATTCATGATTCAATTTTGATCTCATTCATGCATGAACTGACTAATTTAATCCAAACCCTCCCTCATTAGTGATCATTATCCCTCATCATACTAAGCACTCCCTCAATGATGTTCATTATCCCTAACCATACCCGAATTTACCTTCATCATACCTAATCATCCATAATCACTCCTTGATCATCCCTTATTCCTCCTCATCATCCTTGATATATCCCTCTTTGACCCTCATCATCCTTAATCACTCCCTCATTGAATCTCATCATTCCTTATCATCACTCATCATCATTTATAATAACTCCCTCATTGTATCTCATCATTTCTCATTATACCTAGTCACTCCCTTATAATCCCCTATCATCCCTCATCAATATTTCTTATTCATAATCACTACCTTATCAACCCTAATCATCCCTAGTCACTCACTCAAAATCCCTCATATTTATTAATCATCCCTAATCACTCCCTAATTGATCCTGATTATCCCTAATCATACCCTCATTGACCCTAATCATCCATAATAATCAATAATTACTTCATCATTGTCCCTTATTTTCACTCATAATTCATAATCACTCCCTAGTTATATATAATAATCCCTCATCATTCCTAATCATTACCACATCTTCCCTCATCATACCTAGTCAGTCTCTCATCATTCCTCATCTTAGCTAGTCACTCTTTCGTCATCCCTCATCATTCCTCATCATCCCTAATCACTCTATTTTCATCCTTCCTTATCCCTAATGTTGGATATTTTTTAGTTATGTCATGAAGGTGTCGTAGTGAGTGGATGATGTGCTTTGATAGCCTAAGTAATAATTATAAAGTGTGTAATGTAATTTTCTTAGTGTGCTTGAAGTTGACTTGGTTGATCTTTAATTTTGGCATGGTTTGAAAGGTCCAAGGATGAGTATGGTGATTTGATCATGGGAAAGGGGTCTAACCAGTTGTCAAGGATGATTGGATAGCTTTTATGTATTAGTGGATTTCATCTAGTTATCTATAGTTTTCATCTAAACACTTTGGGTTCAGTGATAAAACACTTAACTAGGTAGTTTGCTAAAATCATCATTTCTATATATGGATGAGTGAAGGGGAGTTGGTCATATGGCTGTGATAAAATTCATCCCTAGTTTTTATGTGCTAAATCTTAGGTCATGGCCTAAGTGAAAGAAAATATATTTAAGTGAAAAGTTGGGCTTCTAGTCATTTTGACAGTGTTTTCCCATACATAGCAAAAATTGCAATGTAGTAAGAAGATTTGACTAAAGATTTTTATGATGGCATATCTCAAATGTGTGGACATATCAAAACAATATTATCATATGGGTTTGTTTAATTTTTATCATAATTTATTTGCACTAAATTTTATATCATGTGTTGAAGCATGATAAAAGTTATGCATGTTCAAAGTTGGTATCCCAAACAATTTATAAGCATATTTGGCTCTATGATAGAAGATTCTAAGAACTAATTTTAATGGTGATATATCTCACATGTGTGAGGGTTCAAAGAGAATATTGTTATATGGTTGGATTATCCTATGTAAGGAGATCATATGATCTAAATTATAGATCATGTGTTTAAGCATAGAAAAAAATATGATTATGTAAATTTGGCCTTCCAAAAGGATAAGTAATGTTTCCATACTTAGTCATTTATACATAATTTAAAATTTGAGTAAGATCAATAGAATGTGTTGCTCCAAGATGTCAATAAATAATGAGATGAGGACAAGTGCATGATGTTTAAAGCTGAGCAGAGATCAAGATCAAGGTTCTTACAATGATCAATGGTGAGTAACAGATCATAAAGATAGAGACCTTTAGTGTGTATTAAATTTAAGAGGTCAAAGTCAAATTTGTCTAGCTTTGCTAAAGTGAGGACAATCATAAAGAGATTGATAGAGTGCGTGGATTCAACATTAGAAGATTGGATGAGATGAGGTCAAAGTGACTAATTTTTAACATTTGATCATTTATGCCTATGTGTTCAAGATCAAACAAGAGAAATGGTGTTTATTTTATCTAAATATTGAGGACATGATATGCAAGCATAGTGTTTGAAGTTTAAATTTTATCATTGATATTTAAATATTTGATTTTAATAAGAGAAAAACTAATGTTTGGTTTCTGAGTCATATCTTTTGATCCAAAACAAATTTTCTCATGTTTTAAATATAAAAGATGAAGAGACCTATATGGTACATCTAATTAACATGATTTGAAAATATGAAAGTGTGTATAGTCAAAGATATTAAGGTTTCAAGTTGACTATGTGTTCATGCATAGACTGTAAGTAACCTGAGAAGAGTAATTTAGCTTATGTAGATGTTATTTTGATGTTTCATGGTGAATTGGATATTGAGGAGTATTGTAGACTCCCTACATATACTCTTTGTGTATTTTTAATGTTTGACCAATTGTATGCAGTATGAAAAATGGTTTAGAAGGTGACTATGTGTTAATTTATAATGATTGTGTTTACAAAATATTGTTTAAAGTGATTTGTACTTAAGAATAAGTGTACTATGATGGATATAGACACTTAAGGGGACCTATAAATCATTTATAATGGTTACATGCATTGTAAAAGTGTTTTTATGTTCTTAGTTTGCTCATATAAGTGTTAAGTAATGGAATGTGTCTCCATAGGAGATAAAATTGACTTAGACCTATTTGTAAGTGGATTATGCTTAAGTGTGACCAATGAGAGATTCCTTAAGGGTGAATGAATGTGTTTTGACTGAAAAAAAATATTTTTATCTTGTAAACTCATGATATCTCTACATATAGTGAAATTAAAGACGATGATTTCTAGACATATATGTGAGACTTTTGTGAAGACTTGCAAGTAGGTGATCAAAAGTGAAGACTTATGTGAATGTGGATCCAAGTAAGGGAGATAAAATTTGAAAGAGAAGGTGAAAGTTATAAATTAATATTAGAGAGTGAATAAGATAAGTCATGCTTGTTTGAGTAGGTGATGAAGGTGATCACATAGGTCACTAAACCTAATAAGACTAGAAGAGGCAAATTGAGTGAGTATACTTAAGAGGTTTTTTTGAGAGAGTGTGTATGGTGAGTGATGTTAGAGGTACAATCACTAAGAGGGTGTGGGGTGAATCAATGAGCTGAGATATTTAAATATAAATTATATTCCTTTACACTATTAACCAATTAACATATATCAACTTGATCAAGAAGCATTAACAAGAGAGCTCATTCATTGAATGCATACACAAGATCAAACACAACACATAGTTACTGTGGGAAAACCTTATGGGGAATAAAACCCACTCCCAATCCTAAAACAAAAATGGACTAATATAGTATAAGAAATTACAAACAAGATACCGATCAACTCCTTTATACCATCAAACCTTGATCATATCTTCTTGACCAAAGGTATTTAGTGAAGCACATATTTCATAAGGAGAAACTGCCCCTAAGGAAGACCAAGTACTTTAGACCCTCCTTCAAACACCTCTACCTTATAAATGATGTCTTAAACACTTGATAATGGATCTTTATTTTCTAACCTCTCCACAAATTTTTTCTATCTCAAACAAGCCTCTCACATAGGCATGTCATAATCTCTTTCCTTATTCACTCATTATATCCTCATATATACACTCAAACCTCTTCAAATATTCTCAAATTTTAAGAGAAATATTATAACATTAGGAACATGACCTACAATTCATACATGAATTAAATAAACTATTCTTCATATTAACTCAACCAACATGCACACTTCCTATCCTTCACTTCATAAACCACAAATAGAAGCCTCTCAAAAATCTCTCCCAAGACATTTGCTTACAACTATAAAAACCAACACATTTGGTTTCACTATATAAATGGAATCCACAAATTAATAAGACCAAAATATTTAATTTTTAGACACAATACATGAATTCACCCTTAATGCATCTCACATGGGTCACACTTAAGTATAATCCACTTTCAAAAAATGCCTAAGACACATTTAGGTCTTATAGAGACCCATTCAGCTCTTTAACACTTCTCTAAGCAAATAAAAAACATAAAAACATTTTATAACACCATGAAACCACTCCACATGACCTTTTTAACATCCTAAAATTATCATAGTTTTCAAAACACTCTTATGCTAAAGCCCAATTAGCTCAAACACTTCTCTTTACACAAAATCATTATGAATGAAATTACAGTCAATTTCAAAACCTTTGTTCATATTGTATACAATTAGTCAAAAATTTAATACACATGTAAATAATCCTTATGGAGTATTCAACACTCACAAATAGTTATTTCAGCAAGATATATCAAAAAAAATATTAAAACAATATTGAACAATCTTCTTGGATCCCTTACAAAACATATATGAAAGCACAACTAACTTTAGAGCTTAAAATATTTGTCTATAAATACTTATAGATCTTAAAATTAGGTTAATTGTATGCACCATGGAGTATTATTCATCTTTATTTTTATATCATGATAAAATTCATCTTGGATAGAAAGCTATAGCCAAAATACACAAACTAGTTTTTCCCTTTGTTTAAATTCAATGTTTGGAATACAAACTTGGGTAGAGTTATCTAGAAGGAAAACGTCTCATGGTAGAAGTGGAAGTTATTTTATAAAAATTCGGGTAAATATAATTAATTATTCCATAACTATGAAAAATTGATCTTATTAAAATATATTCTCAAGAAAATAACATTCACCACACATATTCTTGTAACATATAAGTAATTATGTTTGTGATGGAAAGATTAGTGGTTATTTATATTCAATCTATGTACAACTAAAAATGATATTATTTGAAATTGGGATTGACTAATACACCTAAAATATCATGGGATTTGTACATTTGGCCTATTTAGACATGGTTAATGAATTTAGACTACAACTCTATGTTACCTTCTCTAGATAGATTGGTTTTGTTTGTATTGAACATGGGAAAAACCTAAAAATTAAGGAATAGTGGGAAATAATATTTAATTTTTTTTTACCTATTATAATCATGATATTTTATGTCATAATATGTATTTTGTCTTCTCTTCCCTTATAATAACCCTAACAATGCCCTGTACAATAAATCCAAATAAAAATTTGTTTACACTAAAATTAATTATGAATTATAATTAACTCTAGTTATAAATGTAAACTATTACAATCTATTCTAGGATGATATATAAGAAAAAATACATTAAAATATAGAGATCTATAAAATTTACATAATCTATAAATTGATTGAAAAAATAAAAACTAGGGTTCAAGTTAGATAATTCTCATTGTAACTAATTTATTAAATTTATGTATATTGTCATTGTATAAACGATCTTGAAAACATATATGGATTATAAAACAATGACAATATATATGTTTTTTTGTAAAAGTTCACAGGAGGACTATTGGAGCACAATAAATTATTGTATGCTACTACAAGTTTGTCCTATCAAGCCATGTGTAGAATATAAAAATAGGTTTTGTTCATCTACATCTATATGCAACTTGTTTCTATGCAGAAATTGAATTAACACACAAATACCTATAAAATTAGAACCCTAATATTACAAAAGCACAAAAATGGAGATTGTTATCACTTTGGAGTGCACCCTCCTTGAAGATTTGTAAAACACACCCTCTCTCTAGCTAATTCCATTAGATCTTCTTAGAGTGTGAGTGACTCTAAACTAAGAAGAACCTCCAGAGAGGGATGGCTATCTTAAGATTTATCTTTAAAACTAAACTATTTTGAATTTTTGGGATGAAAAGGGAGAAGGAAACTAAAATGGAAAATCCTATCTAATTGGGTGATGCACATGAATTGCTTATATTATCTAAAATATTTCTAAACTGAGTAAGACACACAAATTAATCTAAAATAAAACTCTACATTCAATCTTGAACATAAGTGTTTCAAAATAAGGCCTGAAAGAAGTTTGTAAAGCAAATTCAAATCCTAGCTCTTTAAATGACCTGTAGAGGATGAGATTTTCACAGTAGGTGTGGAAAAGACCTAAAAAAATGGAAAGTATATGCCAATTTTATGCCATTACACAATCAAACTAAACTCTATTCTAATCCAAAAAAAATAGATGCAAATTTTTTTCTTTATTTGATAAATGGTGTAAATTACAATTTTTGCTCTACTTCCAGAATTCCCCAAAAATAGCTTCAAAAAGCCAATATATAAGTCTAAAACCTTAAATAAAGATAAAGTGGCATGTAAAATATAAGGATTAGTCTTATTTTAGTTAAAATAAGATAAAAATCATTTTACAATACTAAATAAAGGATTTAAAATCTTCCAATTCTTCAAAAATTGCATGTTCTTTATTTTTGGCATAGAATTGAGAAGTGGTTCTAACATGTCAAACTTCCTTGCATGAAAATAATGCCATAAATTTTAATATAACTCCATATTTAAATTAATTTTAAGTTATTTAAAGTATTTATCTTTCATGAAAAGCATGGGAGATACATGAAACTAGTTAAACTAGTCAACCAAAGAGATTTGACCCTTAAGGACTAGTTAACTTAACTTGAGCTCAACTTGCATGAATTAAAAATTTTGGATTTACTTGAGAATGAATATATTCCATTTTATAACTCCAAAATAGATTCATTTGATATATTTTCATTGCCATTCTTTACCTGCTTGATTGACCAATTAAGCCTATTAGGCTAATTAGGTCTAATAGCTTATCTTTTGGCATTTGGACTCCAATAAACCTAAAACAAGATGACATGAAACCTGAAAAATTAATTAAATATACATTTAAAAAAATTATCATCAAAATATATTTGATTTTGATGAAAAAACACTCGTCATTCAGTCAACATGATTGACTAGGCCTATTTTGCTCTATTTTCCTATAGACTGCCCATTTTGATTAAGCTGGTTGGGACACTTCTAGGAATATTTATCAAAAATTAAAATTTTATAATGAATATAAATTATTATTATTTTATATCCATTTATTATATTTCATTGAACTATTGTGTACTTCATTTTACATGATTTTTTACACAAAAAACATGATTTTTCCCTCATCCTTACATCTTCATGCATAAAATTGAAATTTTTGGAATAATATATAAGTTTAATTTAAATTTTAAAATATTTTATTTGGATCCAATATTATTTTGTGATAATAAAATCAAATTTTTGGAAAACTAGTTTTTTGAGGGTTTAGGCAGGCATTAGAGGTAAATTTTCAAATTGATGGTTCATAAAGTTAAAACCTCCAAATAATAATTTTTTTAAATTTATATGTATAAAAATAACTCTCCAAACATAATTTAAAATATTGGATTCTCATTCAAAATATAAAAAAAGTTACCACATGGAGAAATCTACTTGTGGGGTTTTGATTGCATTCTAAGCTACCTACACTCTTAATGATTATTAATAAATAAAAACCACTAAAATTACCTAAAATTTTCATAAATTTTAATTAAATATTATTAATAAAAACATACTAATATCCTTCATCCAAAATCCACATGTGTTGAAAGATATGACCATCTAAACAGGAGGCTAGGAAGGGTGTCTAGAACTAAAAAAATGAAAATTTCACCAAAATGAAAATAAATATTCACATTATTCCTGATGTATGAAAACATAATATTTTTTTATGTACCATTATATCAAAACAATTTTAAAGCACATTTTTCTTGAAAAGTCAAAAAACCCCTTTGTTGGCCTTTATGCCTATTTGATTGCAAAAGCCTGAATGAGAATGGTTTGCTTAAAATTTATATTTTAAAAAATATTTAAAGGTATTATTATGATGTAAAAACATAATTACATGATTTTTGAACTCCTACCTAGACTTATAAACCTTTATGGCACTCCAGAATGATGTCTATTCCAATGGTGATCTCTAATGGACATGCTAAGGACTGTTGCAAAATAGAGATTATCTTCAACTTTATAACCACAATGAAATTTTTTCATAATTTTATCCAAATATTAATTACCTTTTGTACAAAATTTGAGGTCCTGAAACCACTTGTAGCTCCCAGAATGTTCAATTTTCTCTCAAAATTGATCCCTATGCATGGATTGTCTACATATTTGAGCTTGAAAATGATATTTTGAAATTATAATGACCAATTTACAATAAATTTTTGACTTTATTGATCAAAATTAGTGCTTTTTAGGCCACAATTCCTTGGTTTGACCAACTTTAAAAGGCTATGACTAGTTTTAGGAAATTTTTGTATGATAGGAGTAGTAAATTGGCCTTGATAGGTCAAATTACTAATAGATATAAAATATATAATGGTGTAAATAGGGTCAATTCTAATGGATAAACTATCTTTAAGAAACTCCTTATTCAATGGGTGTTTTCTACATACTTAAAAATGGCCTCAAAATGATGCACTTTTCCCTCTAGGGAGGACCATATGAATGCAACTAGAAAAAACTATCAAAATGCTCGAAAAGGGATTCATTTGACCTATAATACAAAAAATTATATCTAATATAGGATATTAAAATTACATCATAATTAAAATAATAAATTTAGTCAGAAAATAGATGCTTTTGAAATCAGAAGATAAGTACCTTGTAAGAGAGTACCAGGTCCTTTGAAGTGTGACCTAAATTTGATATTATAGAAAAATATTTCTAATATTTATAATAACCAACCAATTTACATGTATGTTAAATCCATTATAAATATTTTCATTTTAAAATGTAGCCATTAGAGCGTGGGAGATAATTTTAAACTACTGGACAGGTGCACAATACACCTATGTTTTCCTACCACAGACTTGTCCTAAAAGGATAGACGCTTATAAAATAAGTCACAATAAATTATTTGTTGAATAGGGATGAATAAGTATAAAATAGGTAATTTTAAGATATGTTATTAGTAATTTCAAGACCTCAAAGGATTTTTTATATATTGCGGGTTATCAATATGATGAATTGACCAAGAAAGGTAAAGATGTCAAGCACACACATTGTCCAACATTTATTGATTAAATTTAATTCTATAAATATTCTCCACATCACCTCTCCTATTACAGTGATCCATAAAATTACCAAAGTAAAGGAAATGAAAACTTGAATGTGTATAGGCACCTTGTTTTTGTTATGTTTTTGTTAGGGAGGCATGCATGCTCCCTTATTGAGGCATGTGGGAAAGTGTTGAACATGTATAAATTTGAGAGTGATAAAATATAAATTTTAAAAATAATTTAATATTCTTGACTTAGGGATATTATATGATATAGCCCTCCTAGAATACTTTGTAATATTTGAAGATGGCAACCAACAAAGTGGTTCACAAAATTACAACCAAAACATTCAATATCACAAGTCTCTAATATGACTCACTATATAAACTAAATATAATAAGTAGGAAAACATACATGGATTTAAAAAGTGAAAAAACATGTGCAACATCACTAATATAAAATGTGGTTCACTTGGAATATAAAAATCACACCATTATAGACAGATCTAGATTTGAATTAGAAATTACTAAAAAAATGAAACTTATAAAGGATAATTTAATATTTTTTTCAAAAGAGTAGCTTGTACATTATTTAATATCATGCACCATATACTTTATAGAGTGTCAATTTTATATTTTGATTTTTTTTTCTAATCTTATAACTATCTTTGCAAAAATGTATATGTATTCAAGTAGCTGTAAGAGTTGAGTGCATAAAAAAGTTGAATGCACCCCATACTCTCAGAATTATTATTTTAACATATTATAAACAATCAAATATTAAATGTACTAATTTTGAAAACTTAATTATAAGCCATTATGATGCCCCCTCTTTTAGATGGGGGAATTGCCTAAAAATCACTTGTCTCAAAAGGAAAACTAAGAAATTTATGAAACATATAATCATGTAGAAACATTTTATATATTTGAATTGATATTGAATCATATGAAGATATTTTATATTGTATTACATCATGTAATTTTAATATAGCATTACCATAGTGTATAAATAATTTAAATAACTTGCAAGTGTTGAATATTTATTGTAAAATCAGTCATTAATATATATATATATATATATATATATATATATATATATATATATATATATATATATATATATATATATATATATATATATATATATATATATATATATATATTATTAAAAATGAAAGATTGAGGAACATAAGTGATGTGGTTGATATGTATCATGGAACCATATGTATGTGTAATACATATATAATAATTCATGATAAGAATGATGTCACCATACTATCCAATAATGAACATATAAGCAAAGTCACACAAGAAGGCCCAAAGGCTAGGCACAAGGGGCATGTAGTATGTCACTCAATGTTAGAAAGTTTGTATAAATATCACAAATAAGGCCCATAGGATGAATCCAAGTGATGTGTAAATTTCAAACCAACATATAAGGGAAAAGGATGTACATATAAATAATTACGATGTTATACAAGTAAGAGTATGTATATTAAATATACACAAGTTCAAGGGCCACCTTCAATAAACAAGCAAGTTAAATCACGTTATGTAATGAATAAAGTGTATATTAAAAATGAATCTACCATATTTAAATCATATGCATTTATATTCATGTTATCAATAACATATCCATTGTGACACATGTAAAGTATGAATGAAAATGAGACATTTGTTTTCGTTATAGCTAAACATGGAAAATAATTTTTGGATATATAAAACCAATAAAAGTTTTCTCATAAAATAATTAAATAACCACAAATGAGCAAGGATTTTGGCTAGAAGGTTTGTCCAACATTAGAACCATGTAAAAATAATGTCTTAGCTTGAGATTTGATTGATTTATCAATATGTGATTTGTTTTGTAATAACAAAACTTTATATTAGGTCCCTATGAGTGTGTTTTATTTGGAAATAAAGAATTAAAATACACAAGCATAGTTATATAGTATTAATATACATGAAAAATGTGTTTATATTTTAATAATGTGACTTTGATCAGATTGGATGTATACAAACTTTTCTGATCAGAATAAGTTCTTATGTGTATAATGATTTCCTAGCTATGTAAAAAGATGTCATGTTTCACACTTAGATACCTTAAGATAATAATTATGTATTTAAAATTTAGTTAAATATATTATTTATTTAATATAAATATAAACTATGTATTAAATATGTAATCCAACAACATGGGATTATCCTTATAGGTCCTAGTTTTTAGTTTTTGTAAATAGTTTCATTTTGTGCTTTTCAGAATATATGATTTTTTTTGTATTTTTTTCCATATGTGAAAATTAAAGTATACATATGTAAAAGTTAAAAGTTCATACACATATAATAGTGATGTAAATGGATACTATTCATTTTATTTTTAATGGGCTTACCTTCAAGTATTGCTAGGTGATAAACTCCAAGGCCAATATTTTCAGTAATTAGAAATGACCCCAACCAATCAGGATTAAATTTTACTTTGTTTTATTTATTATCATTTTTATTCCTCTAATTTTATTTGATAATAAGGTCATCGACTTGAAATTCCATATAACTAATTTTCGTGATATTTTTTATTGTATTGTGTGCTTGATGAACTTATAAATGTTTGAGAGAATGTATGCATTATTTATACATAATTTATACTTAATGTATGCTCTTATGTGATATTAATTATCTTTGATAATGTCTTCCAATGATTCACATAAGGAAATTATCTATATTTCTAGAGGAAGTAACTATTCTATTCCATAGAAAAGAGAATAGGGTGTCACTTTTGTTTGTGTATGAACACTTGTGAAATAGGCATAAATATTGCAAAAACCAAATTGATTATTCCAATAAACTCCATGATTTGCTATATTATTTCCTAAGATATTGATAATTAATTGATTAGTTGGCTCATTTTGACCATTTATTTGTGGGCAGTAAGGAATAGAAATAGTATTTCTAGAGTTTGAACTAAGCACAAAATAATTTTGCCTTTTTATTCATAAAAAAGAATCCATTGGCCATTATGATCACATAAGGAGACCCAAATAATGAAAACATATTCATAAAAATAAAATTACAAATATATACACTAGTAGTAAATTACAGGGATATAACTTATACCTATTTTATAAAATATTTAGTATTTATAATGTAAAGTTATGTCTTTAAGAGGGCTATATATTAATTTTTCCAATTATGTCAAATAACCAATGAGAAAAAATCCATGGGTAACCAATAATTTGTATACATTTGATGGTGCATGATTAATATTATTATGATTTTTACATTCAAAACATAATTTGACATGCTCATGACACCCATATTTTATTTTATACTAATATTATCATTGATGTAGGAGTTTATAAGGCATGGCCTTATAATTAAAATGACTAAAACATTCACTATAATTTACTTCGAATAGTTATTTGATCTTCAATATCATTTAAAAATTATAAAAAGTGTCTATTAAAAGATCATTTGAAAATGAATCCACCAATTATTAGAAAACATGTTGTTTGACATTGTAAAAACACCTTTTATCTTCACACATAACACTTTACAGAAAGGTAGATTTATGAGATAATTATATATATTTTTAAACCACTCAAGATTGTTTTACTTTTGAGTGACTTAAGGAACTTAAAATGAATTGATGACTTTTTAGTCCATACAAGGATTACATAGTTGTTTTGTGGTAAAAATTACATGATCATTGTTTAAACCTAAAATGAAATGTGGAGGTATGTTTTAAATTTAAGGATAGGGTTAAGAATATATAAATGAAATCATACAATGGTGATAATCAAATCTATAGTAAGCCAATTAAATGTTGAACTCATATATAAATATACAATGAATTTATTATGACGAGATAGATTAAATATAGAAATTATAACTAGACTAGATATAAAATTGTTAAGTAAGATAGCTAATTAGCTTATTTTAATGCTAATATATTTTAGTATCTTGAATAGCCTAAAAATAGGTAGGAAGATAGTTCTAGGTTAGTTCTCGAATACTATATCTTGTCCCTCTAGCTATCTAGAGAGTTGCATCTTACCTATATAATTGTATCTATGCTAAATTCTGAGTCTAACAATAGTGTCTTGTATGGAATATCTTGTGAAATAGGATGTAACCACCTAGATGCTTCTAGGTTTGGATTCATCTTAAATCTAGTGCATTCATATGTGGATCCTGGATAGTCACTCCTTTTGATATTGTAAACCCTAGCTTTCCATCTTCAATGTGACCCTGGGAAAAAATGTATTAGTGGGAAGATGATGTCAATCTAATCCCAATGACTCCTCTATCAAATAGAACTAACTACATATCCAATACTATGAAGAAGGCCTTGAAATAATGTAGTTCACCCCTGTGTGTTGGATTGTGTGTAAAGAAAGTAAAACTACGACCTAGCTCATAACTTGGCAAACTTGGCTCTTTGGATGCTTCTTTAATACTTCAAATATATAATATATATATACATATATATATACATATATATATATATACATAAATATATATACATATATATATATATATACATATGTGTGTGTGTGTGTGTGTGTGTGTGTGTGTGTGTGTATGTATGTATATGTATGTATGCATATGTATATGTATATGTATATATGCATATGTATATGTATATGTATATATGTATATAGATATATATATGTATATGTATATGTATATATATATATATACATATATGTATATACACACACACACACACACATATATATATATATATGTATGTATATGTATATATACATATATATATGTACATATATACATTATATATATACATATGTATATATATATACATGTATATATATACACATATGTGTGTATATATATATACGTACATATATATACACACACACACATATGTGTATGTATATATATCTCTGTGTGTGTGTGTGTTTGTACATACATATATATATATATATATATAATGTATATATATATACATGTATATATACATATATACATGTATATATATATATATACATATATATATATATATGTATATATATATGTATATATATATACATATATATACACATGTACATGTACATGTATATATATATACATGTATATATATATGTATACATGTATATATACATACATATATACATGTATATATATACACGTATATATATATGTATATATATACACACATATATATATGTATATATACATGTATATATATATGTATATATACATGTATATATATGTATATATATGCATATATATATGTATATATACGTGTATATATATGTATATATACACATATACATATATATGTATATATACACGTATATATATGTATACATACATACATATATATATATATATATATATATATATATATATATGTATGTATGTATGTATATATAAATACACACACACACACACAGATATATATGTGTGTGTGTGTGTGTGTGTGTGTGTGTGTGTGTGTTTTGATTATGACTAGTATGGATATATGGAATCTTTGATCGATTTCATGTTTGATAGAGTGATTTTCGGTAAGTACATTGGTCTCTTTTATCTTTTCTAGGTTATGAATGAATGAGGGTTGATATTTGATTTAGGAGCATCCTCATGAGATGAATAATTTTGATGTTGTAAAATTTTTTTTGCTTATATCAAGTTAATAGGGGGTAAATAAACATGTTTACGATGATTATAAATATGTTAGGACTCTTTTTTTACACCTTGGAATGTTTTTCAAGTGTTTATAAGTAATAGATTAGGTTAGAAATTTAATTTAGTGTTTTCCTTCCATTTTGTCAAATTTGAATTTTTTAATAATTTAGTTTAGAAAGGGTGTTGTATGAGGTTTTCAAGAAGTCATCAAGGTCTCCAATGATTGGATAGACTTCTATAAGTCACCATGTGTCTATACATGAATTCCATTCACAAATATACATAAAAATCAACCTTGATATTTTGGCCAAGGTGTAAAATTGTTGGTTAGTGACCTTTGAAAAGTCAAGAAGTGGTTACAGTAGTTATGCTTACAACAAAACTCATATGTTTTTGGTTTTCAATCAGTTGTCATAATGTGCTTTAGATAGAAGGGGATATAGACCTAAGAAATATGAATGAATATTCCCAATTTTTGAAAATAAAGTCTACAACTTTGTATTTTTGTGTGTACAAGATGAAAAATGTGTTTAAATTAATTAAATAAGGAAGATCTTTTAATATTGTGTTTCTGACGTTTCAAATAGATTGAGCATACAAGGAAGTCAAGAATAGTTTCTGAAGAATGTAAATGATAGATAAATTAAGGTAAGTGGGTATTGATTATATAAGGTGTGTGGGATTGGATTAATACATATAAACCTTAGATAAACTTTGGAAACCCTTAGTGGAGGTTTAAGATTCAAGATCTTACTCTCGGTACCTTTTAACTATAATTGTGTGTATAATGATGCAAGAACATGATCGTATTTGTTAGACATAGGCATTACAACATGAATCTACACTTTGGAACTAGTGTGATAAGATATAGCAGAGCCTAAAAAACTCTCATATATCTTGAAAACCATTTTGGCAATAAATAACAACAAGATCTACTCCCTCAGGTCCTGCAAACTGTGTCTACACATTCAACAAACACAAGAATTCAAGATATTGTATAAATAGATAATTCAAGAAAGAAATATAATGCTTTAAACACGTGTATTAAGGTTTCAAAATTTATGATCATTAATTGCATTAGTATAAAATTGATTGGTGAAGTAAATATACTAAATTCATCCCTCTCAGGCATCTATAAACATGTATAACCTTCAAATAAGGTTTTAAAAAGGAAATATAAATTGTAGACATTTACAACAATGAAATCTCCTCAAAGTTGGTAGTTTTGAATTTTTTCATGTGAGGTATGTTATTTTTAAGGTTGTGTATTTTTTTCGTATGGATATGTACTTTTTTGGACGAATGTGTATATCAAGGTGTGAATATGGCCTAATTATGACTAACAATGACCTATAAGGAGATAAAAGAGTGGTTTAAAAAATTGATTTGGTTTTGAAAATGTATTATGAATGGAATATTGATAAAGGGTATTAGTATCAGGTGTTAGTTTCCAAATATACATTTGTACTCATCTATACAAGAAGAATTAGCCTAGAAAAAGGCTACAAAGACTATGTATGAAGTAGGAAGAGTTGTGTAGGTTAATAAAGGAGTGATGAACAGTGTCTTGAATATAGAAAGAGGTATAATGAGAAAATGAATATAATGGATAAGGTTTTAATAATAATTAAATCCAACATGGAATCTAGTAAACACCAGTGTACATGTGAACCTATAAACCTTGGTCTAAAGAGTGTATGTTTTAGATTAAGGTAAAAGTAGGTTTTGAAGGGACCCCAAAACCCTAAAATAGAAATAAAAAGATAAAGAAGTAATGTCCACCAAGAAGAGCAATTCTAAAACCTACTGAAAACAATAATAAAATCAGGTTTAACAAGGACCTGAAACCAAAAACCTAAACCAAAAGAAGTACCCAAGTTTTACAGAGACCTTTAAACTCAAAATAATTTTAAGACTAAGAGCAAAGTATCAAGACCAGAAAAAAACTAGTTAAAAAATCTAGTAATAAGGACCAGGATAAGAAAAAAATCAATAAAGAAGACCATAGTCTTCTATTACAATTCTAGGATCATCTTAACAGTCTCCTTTCCAATCGTAGCAGTATCCTACATGGAGATAGTAGCTGAAGTAGTAGCATCTTGCAGGGCTTTCTTCCTCAAACTCTGCCTGGTCATCTTACTTGGACCCTCTAAGGATATTATTTCTTCATTTGCTCTTTTTCTAAGATTAGTTACAGTAGCACATATGCTAGATGTTACCTGCTCCATCTTAGTTCTACTTTCCTTGATGAGCATTCTAAGATTATTCTCATAATCTTTAAGCTTGTTTGGGATATCTCTCATTTGCATCTCTAAATGGTTGATTTTGATCCGATCAATTTCCTGATTATGTTGCATTATTTCCACTTTCTTCTTTAGCCCCATTAATTCATTATAGATCAATGAATCAGCTTGGAGAATAGAATCAGCTTTGAATTTGGCAGAATGCATGAAGGAAAACTTAGTGTCACTCTACCGAGAGTCACGAATGTCTTATGTATTATCATGTGGAGGGGAAACAACCTTTTCATTTTGTTCCTCCCTTTCCATCTGTTCCTCCTCTTTAGTCTCAATAGGGTCTTCATGCTGAACAGGGTTCTCCTTTTCTTGTTCCTCAATCTCCATAGCAGGAGTATACACCAAAACCATATGATCTACCTCTCTCAAAGAAACTAAATCATCAATTAAAATATTATTATCTTTAACACATCCCCCCAACACAGTCTGATTATCCTCATTATTAGAAATGCTCTATTCTGAGTTTCCCTCAGTTGTATCCCCTTCATTCCCTTTCTCAATTTTTCCTTTAATTTCTAGATATCCTTCCAAATTAGAACTAAACTCCCCATCATCCATTCCTTCCTCTTCCTCTAGGACATCCTTCTCAGAAATTTCAGTATTTTCCAACTCAAATTCCTCTTCAACAATTTTTTTTTAGAACTAGAGGGTTTTGGTTTTGCCTTTTCTATCCCTTTAACTTTTTCATCCTTTTTACACTTTGTGGATTGAGAATCCTTATTTTTTTCAGAATAAGGATTCAAAGCTATGGATCTATTTTTACAAAAACCCTCTATGATAAGAATCAGACCTTCATGTAAAATGGGATGAGACTCCTTCTTTCTATGGGCAAACAAGCTTTGAAGCAACGAAAAACGTTGATAGAAAGGAAAATAAATTATATCCTTATGCCAAAAATGGTTTAGAAAAACAAAATGAAATTTGTGAACTCTTTTACTCCTACCATCAAGGATAAAGTACTCACGGATGCTCACGGATGCAGCATAACACATCTCTCCAAATTCCTTTTATCTGCTCTAGATCAAAGAAATCTCCATTCTTTTCCAATTGCTTCTCCTCTGCATCCCTCTTTCAAATTTTTTTGTAGGCCGCATTAGAGATACTGGTCTATTTTGAGAACTTTATACCATCCGTGGGAAGGCTTGTGACCTCAGCAATGAAATTCTCAGTAAGCTTCACAATGACTCCATGAAGAGTTACTCTGTCATCAACCCAATTTTTGAAGAAGGCAGTAGTGATATGGGGTTTACATCCATGCAAATGCTCCAGATAACTAACCACCTTGCGTTTCTAAATAATCTTCCATACATCTTGTCTAGCCTTCCAGTCTTCAAATTTTTTGGGCTCTTGCTTTCGCAGTTCACCCTTCATATTGCAGAGTAAACAAAAGACTAGAAATGCCCAAACACTGAAAATAGAAGGGTTAAAATGGAACTAGTTTTTTATAACTTGAAATGGAGTTTGCCAATATGAATACACATGTAATAACCACATTACATTCTCATGAATGTACCTACTCTGGGGAGATAATCTATCTAAAAAGTGTATGTTAAAACAAGGTTAAGTGAAATTATTTTATGGTTATCCTCTGCATCAATATTATATTTATATATATCCATTTAGAGTAATAAATTACATTAAATAACTTATATTAACTATTAGGATATGTTTCCTTTATAAAATGGATGACTTTAGGGCACTAGACACTTACATCCGACACCATAGTAACATCAATGCTACAATCTATCCGAGACATTAGTGTCTAGGGAGTAGAGAAATAGGTACAAGATAAAAACTTGTAGAGGTGTAAGATAAGTAAATTTAATCATTTTTGGAAAGATATAATTTCTATTTCATCAATATAAGACTAGTCAGATTAAGAGGTATGCCAAAGAGTACAAGATAGAGTAGATGTGATGCTAGTAAAATCAAGGAGAGTGTCTAACATAGAGAAAGAACCAAGGTCTAAGATTTCCAAGTGTACAAGACTAAAGTTATACATAATCACAAAATACCATATATATTCCCCCCCACCCCATCCCTTTAATTTATTAATGAACTTGCTAGTTAAAAGGAAAGAAATAAGTACCTAGGTGTGTATACACACCTTGTCTTTGCTTGAGTTAATTTTGTGTACTTTTATAGTGACTAACCTATAACCAAAAGAATGTTACAATTATAAATTAGTGCATATAGTTGGGTTAAAATTAATTAAAATTCATTGAATTTGAAATATTAAGGTTTAGGAGCACATGTGTGTGTCGATGTAACCACCTTACCTATGGGAAAATTAATTTGTAAAAGATGTATCAATGTAATGCTATAAAACCATGACTAGAATAAATATAGATAATTGTTTAAATTGAATGTATAAAAGGATATAGAGATATATATTATAAGGCACATGGCCCCAACTTTGGATAAAAAGTGAGTTACCACCTAGTAGTTGAGATCAGCTCAACTATGCAACCCAATGATACTTATATTCTAGTGAGGTTCGATGATCAATTCTAACCTAAAAACTCAGAAAATTGAGTGATTTTATCAATTAAACCATTAAAAAAGGTGAATCAACTACTATATTAGATTTTATTAATATGGTTCATAAAAGTATGTGGGGTATCAGTATGTGTAATAATTTTAGAATCTAAATCTAATTTAGATTTTTTAATATTAGACACATATTACATAAAATATTATAGTCATATAAAGTGTCCAAATTGGTAGTTTGAGTGTGTCTTGTGACACCCCATCCATAAATCCTTTTTGCATGCTCTTGAGACACTTTTAAACACCTTTTTTCTCATTACTAGTCTTCCAAAACCTTTTAAACCCTAATTCTACCTCAGGTAGATAGTATTCCATGTGTCAAACTTGATCCCCAAAGTCTTAATCCTATCGGACAAGAGTGCCCCATTTGGAATATAGAATCAAACACCAAAGCATCCACCTTTTTAGTGATCCTATCCATTTATACTTTGAGCCCCAATGGTCATTTTGATCTAGTCCCTATCCTTAATTACATTAACATATCATAAATACATATAACCCATGACCAATTATTCCCTATAAAATCTCACTCAAATGTCATTTACATAAGAGGTAACCAAACATACAAAATAAGAGAGAATATAAAGTACTAAGGCAAACTTCCCTATTATTTGCACATAGTCACCCAACATAGGTGTAAACATACTCAAATCCTCATACCTGTCCCTATCCACCTAAAACACTATCAAATTGGCATTTACATCTACATCACACTATTGAAAAAAAGCAAATTAGGTGGGATAACTACATATGGCTTGATACCTCTTTGGTGTATTGGTATGTAGGTAGTGTGCCCACACAAGGCATGTGGATTACACATTTAGTACATCTTATACACTAACCACTCATCTTTATCAAGTGACTCAAATATAATTTTATCAAGCATGATGGAGAGTTAGGGTTTTAAGACAAAATCATCTCTACAGTGAGTTCCATCAACAACCAATGCTTAATTTTTCATAGGCACGCTCACACATGCACAAAATAACTCCTAGAAAGTTTCAAGTCTCTGTAATTAGTTTAGACAAGAGTGGATAGAACAAATAATACCACCAAACACCAAAGTGCCCAATTTTTAGCATTCTTATATTTTCATCAAACAAAATCCATATTTTCATCAGTCATCTCAGTCTATTTTCTAGCTATGTTATATTTCTTCCTATTTTTTTTAATTTTTAGAAAGGTGAAAAAGACAAATAATTACACAAATTAGGATTGTATTTAATATTATATTTTGTATTAGTTTATTAATATAGACCCTTAACAAAAATAGGAATAAAATTCCATTATTCCCAAATAATTTAAATCATTTGGTGAACCCAACATACTTCATTTGTACACAAAAACTCTAGAAACCCTACGAAAAATTCATTGCTGATTTCAGCAATATTCTTATGCTTTTTCCTACATATATAAATCAAAATTTCACATTTAATTTTTAAAATTCACCATAGTAATTTTAAAAATCATTTATTTCAAACCCTAGTTAAATATACTAGGTCCTTATGCTTTTAAGGTATCACCTTACATGTTAGTGAGACTTGTATCTTTTTTATGCATATTCTAGTTTTTTATTTTTAGGACTTTCCATTTCCTTTATTCAGTACTTTCCTTCCATCACATTTTTCTTATTACAACTTATTACATAAAATTCAATCCACTTTCACTTTGTCTTCCTACTTTAACAATTTCCCAATATACAATCTTTGAAAAAACTAATAAGAGGGAAATTCAAGACCTTTTATCTAAAACTACTGATATGTAAGATGATATACTTAAAATACTACAAGAAGAACAACAAAAAGAAAAAAAATTATCAATCCTCTCGAACCATAGAACAACCAATTGTAAATGATACCCTAGGGGCACTATGTCTGAATAACGCCCTATAGCAACCCAACCTTCCTATGTGGCACCACTAGTTATGGCTAGTACATCTTTTCCTCTTTATGTGGCTACCCTTTTTCAAGAGATCAAATCTCTTCAATTCAAGGTGATACGTATTGAGCAAGTTTCCTCTAGACTAACACATGATTTGGATATTTTTTTCTACTTCTTACACCATTGGTATGCCATATTGCTTCTACACCCTTGCCACTAGTTTTTTTTCAACCCAAGCTCACTCTATATGATGGCAAAGGTGATCCAAAGACACACTTGAGAGCTTTTTATGTAGCATGTTTTGACTATGTGCAAAATGAATGGTTACTAACCAATATATTTACATGGAGTTTAAATGATTATAGTCTATAATGGTTTTATGGTCTACCAAATCAATCTGTCAAAGCATTCACTCCTTTAGCTGACATGTTCCTAGCTCATTTAGCATTAATATATGTTACAAGGTTTCTTATGCCAAAGTTACACAATATAAAAAAATGTCAAATGAGCATATCATAGATTATGTTATTAGATATAAGACTATGTTGGCTAAAATGACTATCCTCCTCGCTGATCAAAAATTACGAGATCTCTTCAAATTTAGTATTTTTCCAGCTTTGCATGAGTCAATAATGTACAAAAATGTTTATTCGTTCACTGAGTTATGTCATAAACTAAAGGAAATGGAAGTCAAATTAATTTTAATGAGAAAACATAAGTATACAAGCATATCACAAATAACAAACAAGAGTAGTAATAAAGTCCCATACAAAGTAAAGGTTAATGATAGCAAAAGTCAAAACCAACCTGTAGTTAATGCAACTTTAGAGCCCTCTCAGTGAATGGTTTTATCATCACCTCCTCAATGAGCCTTTACCAATCTATCAGTATCTCTAGCTAGACTTTTACAATAGCTATTAAAATTTAATGTCCTATCTCTCCCTCTTATTCAAGAATTTGACATGATAAAGCCTCTTCCACATGGATATGATCAGATTGCATTCTACAATTTTCATAGGGAACCAAGCCACATAATGAATAGATTCATCATTTTGTAACACAAGATATAGGACTTGATCTATGAAAACCTTATTTATCTTGGAACTCTAATTGAGCCTCCTTAGGTAGAGAAAACATAGGACAATACTCTAAAAATTTTCTCAAATCCTTTCACATAGCATTCTAAACAAGAGATAGGGGCAAGTCAAGTGTTCATCATGCATATCATGCACACCCTCCACCATCTAAATATTAGGCACCTTCAATTGAGTCACATACTTTGAGAAACATGGATGGTGTGAATAATTATATAGTTCTAGCTATACCTTTGATCTCATTTTCAAAGTAGGATATAGTTAAGGATGATTCAAATTACTATGCACTCTTTATCAAAACTTACATTGATCACCGTCCTATTCATAGTCTTCTCATAGATAATGGATCTAGTGTGAACATGTGTACTATGACATTACTTTAGCATTTGAGATATTTAGAGTAGGATATCATCTCAATGGACATAGTTAAAAATGGATTTAATGGGCACATATAGAGTTCATTAGATGAGATTGTACTTTCTCTATAGGTTGGTCTAACACATATGGCCACACCATTTACTATTGTTCCTAGTGCAGGAGTCTTCAACAGATTTCATGATTGACCATGGATCCAAAAATTTCATGTATTACCTTCTAAAAATCACAAATTCATGAAATACATTCACACTAATAAGGTTTTTATAGTTTTTAGAGTTTCATATGAGTTGCCACTCCCCACTTCAAAGCCATCTCCTACTCCATAGTCACTAGTTTTAGCTCCTCCACTAGTTAAAGTTCTTCCTCTTGTTATCATTCAGACATATTTGAGGCATCCTTGACTAGAAAATAGATTTTATACCCTTCCACATAAGCCTCTCTTAAATTGACCACTACATCAGTGACAATTTCAAGACTCTAGATAGTTTCTAGCTATATTATTCACACCTAGGGTAGTATCATTGAGGTCTAATGTCTCGACACATAGAGTATAATTTCAAAGATATTTTTATACTAACACATGGGTCCCTAAGATCCTCATAGTTGCATCCACTTCTCAAAGTTACAGGGGACATTGCAATCATTTTCCACTATAGATAATTCAAAGCACTTACAACATACACAACTTTTAGAGTCATAGTCTCAACCCTTCCATCATGATTCATGATCATGTACAATCCCTCTCCTTGATATAAGACATCATGATAAGGAGTCTCTTATAAGAATAAACGATTAGTATCATTTCTTCTCTTTCTTTCTTGTACATTATTTCTCATCTTACTTGTACATAGTTTCTTTTTGCTTACTTGTACATGGTTTACTTTTGCTTACTTTTACATAGATTATTTAAAAATAAATAAAATAATATAACATATCAAAATACAAAAACATTAAAATAACTTAAAACACTAAAAACTTTTCAATTTTATTCATTATCCATGCTTTACATTTCTACGACCATGTTAGACTTACATTTTGTTGTTTTATGCCATTATTTTTCAATTTATCTACATTACCATGCTTCACTTAATATTCTTTGAGTGTGTGCAGTGATACCTAGATCCTTGATTGCTTCACTCTACCAATTGAGGGGCCATCCTAATTTTACATTCAAGACATAAATTGACATATCTACCCACCAATTTCATCTTCTACATGACTACACCATCCAAGTTATGTTATTCCTAACCACACACTCTAGTTATCATGTTGATGTACATTACTTAGTAGCTTACATAGATTATTCTATTGAAACTCACTAGTTGATGTACATTACTATGTATTTCTTATCATCTACCTAATCTTTAACTACATCTTTTTCATATTTTCGCTTCTTGCATTGATTATTTAGATGCATTAGTATTTCTAACATTGACATGCATTCCTTTCTTGCTTTGAGTAGATAGATGTGACTATATTTCTTAGTTAATATTTTATTACTTATATGTCCCTTAGGACATTTGCCAATTTCCTTTGCTTATACTCTTTTATGTTCTTGTGTCCCTAATAACAATCTTTCTTGTTTGCAATTGTATATGTATGTAGGCATTTTAACATGCCTTGTATGCTTGATTTCTCAGTTTGAGTGACATGTCCCCATGTCCCTTGTTTTCTTGGCCCCTTGGCCTCTTTTGTATGTTTCTTTCTTCTTTCCTTGTGTACTTTTTTACTTTTGTTTTTATCAATTGTTTGTAATACCATGATCCACATCGTGCATTATCTTGCTTTCTTAGATGCCATGATGGACATCATGTTCCATCCCTCCTTGACAATTAACCAAATTTTCTAGTTTTAGTTTAGTAAATACACATGATATTACATTATTACATATATCCAGGCATACCCCTATTGATCTAACAATATCCAATATAAACTATTCTATATCTTGAGACATCTTTTAGATTATCATTGCTATATCATGTATTTTGCAGCATAAAAAACTTATAGGACTCTTTCTTCTAAGGATAGTCATTGTAGGGTCTTCATTCCTACCCTCAGAAGAGGGAAAAAAAATAGGGGTTTTGTCAGAGAGATCAGATCCCTTTACTAATCAAAAATTAGTTTTCATAACACTTAAAATAATAATCAGAATTCAAAACATGTAGAATAAACTAGAAAATAGTGATGAATATAGAATGATCATAAAAAATAGTAAGGGATAAGAACACCTAATTCAAACTACATCACCCTACAAAAAAGTATCCACTTTTTGGTACTCTTATCTAAATATTCAAAAAACTAATTTTTTTAGAAACAAATAAAAAGGTAAGGTCAATTATAGTTTTTTCAGCAATAACCTAGTTCAAATTGAGCAATTTCAACATAGTTTTTCTCAGATTATCTAGATATAAGGGGAATCATAGGTGGCATGATGTCCCTTGCTTCTAGTTTTAGATTGGGTAGTTGGTACAAATTTTAGATCAAAATCCACGTTATAGACACCAGTGATTAGGGGCAATGTGCATAACACATTTGACTTATTTTATTTCTAGTTCATTATATTACCCAAGTATTCTTAGAAGTTACATGCCTTATTACATCTTCAGGTAGTTGGCATCATTTTGGAGTGCCTTTCATATAAGCCTAGTTCTCATTTTCAGAGTGGCTTTCATATAAGCCTAATCTCCACCTTTTAGAGTGGCCAATATTGACCTAGTTCTTGGTACACATTCATATTTTCACACCACATTATTAAATTACAGAGCATTCATAGGCTTCATGAGCCATCTCATATGACAACTATTCATACCAATATCATTTCATAGTTCACACTTACTAGGCAATGATAGAGCCAAAGGAGTAGTTAACCTTTATATTCTTCAACCACCTACATAAAGGGATTGGACACATAATCTAAACATTGATTAACACACATATTATCATATAGCTTCACTAAAAGTGGGTGATGATGGAGTAAAAGGGCAAACCTTTGTATTCTTGACCCACCCTTAAGAAATTGATCACTCAACTCCATTGATGATATTACTCTTCATACAACATATAGCCAATATCACTTAGGATTACTCAACATCATATTATATTTTGCATTGGTTCATGTATATAGTGAGGTGTATTCATTCCTTTCTCTTCCTCTCTCTTTTACCCAACCTTTGTATGTTCTTATTTTAGACATAGTGTGTCTAGTAAGAGCTGATCTACTTGTTTTATTTTGTTGATTTGTGCTTCACACTATGCTCTCTCTAAGCATACTCAACGTCACACATCTTCATGGGATTCACGCTTGTAGGTAAGCTTAAGTATGCTTTATATTTTTCTTTTATCATAGTATTTTATTTTTCTACATCACTAAAATAAAAGGGTGGAAAATTTAGTCATATAAAATGTCCAAATTGGTAGTTTGAGTATGACTTGTGACACCCCATCCATATGTCCTTTTTTCTCATTACCAGTCATCTAAAACCTTTTGAAATTTGGTTCCACCTCAACCAAACAATATTCCCTATGCCAATCCAATTCCCCTAGGTCTCAATCTTGTAGGACTAGAGAATCCATTTGGACTATAGAACTAGACACCAAAGCATCCACTTTTTATCACTCCTATCCATTTGTACTTTGAGCCCCAATAGTCATTTTCATTTGATCCTTATCCTTAATTAGGTTAGCCAAATGTGAATAGATTTAACCTATGACCAATTATTCTCTATAAAATCCCACTCAAATCTCATTTAATAGAGGAGGTAACCAAACTTACAAAGCAAGTAAGAATAAAAACAAATCACTATGGAAAAATTCCCTATTCTTTGCAAACAATCACCCAACATAGCTGTAAACATACTCAAATCCTCATACTAGTGCGTAGCCACCTCAAACACTATAAAATTGGCATTTTCATCCACATCACACTATTTCATAAAGCACATTAGGTGGGATAACTACATATGGCTTGATCCCTCTTCGAATTATTGGTATGTAGGTAGCATGCATACACAAGGGGTGTGTATTACACGTTCAGTACATATTACACACTAACCTCCCTCTTTCTCAAGTGAATCAAATATCATTTTATCAAGCATGATGGAGGGTTACATTTTTAAGACAAAACAAACTCTACAATTATTTTCATCGACAACCAACACTTGATTTTTTATAGGCATACTCATATAAACACAGTGTAACTACATAGTTTCATGTCTCTATGATTAGTTTGGACAAGAGTAGTAGGAATGGACAATAGCGTTAGACACCAAAGCATGCAATTTTTGATGCTCCTATCCTTTCACCAAATTAAAGATAGATTTAGTTTTATGATACCCTCCCAATCCTACATAGCCATTTCCAACATCTTTATCATCCATCTCAGTCTATTTTCTAGCTAATTTATATTTCTTCCTATTTATTGATATTTTTAGAAAGGTGAAAAAGATAAACAATTGCATAAATTAGGGTTATATTTATTGTTATGTTTTGTACTGATTTATTAATTGAGACCCTTAAGTAAAATAGGAATAAAACTCAATTATTTCCAAAAATTTTAAATCACATATGCACCTTAGATATGTCTCATGCTGAAATTATGTATAGAAATTATACCAATTTATATAATTCTACCATAACTATGTGCTTTGGCTAATTTAGATAACTATGTAAGTTTGGAGAACATGCTTCCAAAACATTCCCCCACTATATATGGAGAAATATGAAAACTAATATAAGTACCAATGTGGAGGGTATGTTTCCAAAATATGACCCCACTATAAACTAGATGCGATGAATACTAAATAGGTGTGAAGAACATGCTTCTAATGTTTTCCCCTATTTAATATATGAACTGATATTAGTACCATATACTAAATAAATGTGGAGAATATGTTTCCAAAGAATTCCCCTAATGAATCTGATAAATGTTACAAGTGTGGAGAACACACATCCTAATCATGCCCCAACTAATATCCCCTCCTTTGACATGAGGGAAAGATAGGAATTAGGAGTTACCTCACCTCAAAAAAGGGTAAGATAACTATATAATCTATGAATGTAACCATGTAGCATATAAATGGAATATGTCTAGGTAGATATATCATTGAAGCGCATAGAACCAATGTGATCACATGTAGGCCTAAGATGCATAACCAATATCATGGAAATGTATAAATAGTAATACTACAAAATCAAAAAGAAAATAATCACACACATAAGAGAACTAAAATCAATTCAACAAGTAATGGTTGAAAGAGACTACAAATAAGGGACATGTTCAAATACTACATAATTAAAGAGACATGACTTAGTTGAATGTCCAAGAAAGAATTAATGACATATTAAAATTTTCATACCAAAAACAATGATAGGATGAAAATTTAAGAGAAAATATACATAGCCACATAGGCTAGAATTAAAATAACATATTTAAATGCTCAAAAAATAAAGACAAAACACTTGAGTAAGTTTATAAAGTAATTTATAAACAACCAAAATAAACATGTCATAGTGGTCCATAGATTCAATGTGTTATAAAAGTATGTCAAGTGTGTAACATATGTAAGATATAATCATGGACAGTAGGAATGTGTAATTACATACATATTCTCAAACATGATAGTGTAAATTGATCCTTGAATCATGTAACATTTGTGCATTAAGATTGAATAATTGGATGGCCCCAATGTCCATATGACATGAGTAGAGGGAAATCCCAACATTCAAAATAGAAATTTATCATGTATCTATGTATGTTTGTATCACACCCAATATAGAACTGTGACACTTATGTCTAAGTGGGATTAACTAAGTATGTATTCCATCAATATGGAAGTAACATATGGATGCAAAAGAGGCAATATAACAAATAGTATCGATAATGTTTTTGTTTTTTTGAATGTTTTTTATTTTTTTAAATGTGTTTGTATTTTTTACTAGTTTGGAGTTTTTTATTTTTATTTTTTGAATGGTTCTATGAATAAATAAAATTACCACTAGAACCCAAGGAATGTGTAATTACATACATATTCTCAAACATGATAGTGTAGATTGATCCTTGAATCATGTAACATTTGTGCATTAAGATTGAGTAATTAAATGGCCCCAATGTCCGTATGACATGAGTAGAGGGAAATCCCAACATTCAAAATAGAAATTTATCATGTATCAATGTATGTTTGTATCACACCCAATATAGAACTGTGACACTTATGTCTAAGTGGGATTAACTAAGTATGTATTCCATCAATATGGAAGTAACATATAGATGCCAAAGAGGATATATAACAAATAGTATCGATAATGTTTTTGTTTTTTTGAATGTTTTTTATTTTTTTAAATGTGTTTGTATTTTTTAGTATTTTTGGAGAATGGTTTTATGAATAAATAAAATTACCACTAGAACCCAAGGATATCTTCAAGAAGATTCTTCTATGTAGGCTTTGTATCATATGTGCCATATGCATGCATAGTAGAATTAGAAAGGTTATCAATCTCTTTTGGTATTTTTATAGTTGGGATATTTGATTAGGATTTATCCACATATGGTTCTTTATTTATTTGTGAGGGATCCAATCAATAGGTATTATGTCCTGTAGATATGTATAGAACATGTGGTATGTTATTGAGGGATTCCAAAAATGGTTTGTTAAACTGTTCATGTGTAGATTTCTCACCATGTATATGAGTAGTAAGAGATTGTAGTTTCCCCCTTTTAACCACATTTAGAAATTTATATTTTTCAAGTGACTCTTTCTTTGAGAACATTTTTGATATAAATCCTAGTTTAAATATTTGATGTTCCAATTGCTCTTTTTGTGATGTTACCATATTTATTATGTTGTGTTCTTCTTGGTGTTTAGGAAATATATCTTGTTAATTTTGTTCATTTTTCTTGGATTTTATTTCATTTGTAGTATTTTGTCCCTTATAAAATGTATCGTTAAATGATTTACATTAGTATTACCAATAGAACCCAAGACTTGGTATTCATTCTAATTAAATGTGGAAATAGGGTGAGTGATGCCTTGGGAATGTTTTCCTAATATTTGACCATGATAACCAAAGTTTTGGAAATATTTATTTCCAAAACCATACTATTTTGAAAATTGAGTATCATTATTAAAAGGTATATTTCTATCTTTTTCTTGATCTGATTTGTCTTTTCAACCTTTTCTTGTTCCATGTTTGATATTTGCAATAATTTTTGCTCTGAATTTTTATTTGGTACCCATATTTGTTGTTTTGTAATTTGTGTTATAGGAGAGGTACTCATAATTTGAGTGGTTTTCTTGAGTGATGTATTAATTATAGGGTCTCCACTATCTTAAAACTTTGTATTCAGTTCTTTAATGCAAAACAATGGTTTATATGATGCACACGCATTCTATGATATGCACAATAGTAATTGAATTTCATGATAAGAGGTGGATTATGTAATTTTATCACTCTATATTTAATCATTTATCTTAGGATCTCACTTGTTCTTTTCATAATATTTGGTATAATACTTGAATTACTTGTTTTAGATGTTCACATTTGTAGATTAGAACTTGGATAACAAAGCTTATTGGGAAAAACATTGGTAAATGAATATGTAGACACATGATTAACAATAACATGTTTTGGATTTTGTAATTATGTAATATTAGCTTTAATTCATTTATTAACTTAGTCATACTGGTGGTTTTATCTTTTACGGATTCACAAGCACAAGCCCTAAGTATTTTAGATTGATTACCTTCATTTGAACTCTAGGGTTGGCTACTTTACTCTTCAGATAAATGATAGCCTTGATCTAGTTATACGAATGATATATATCACCCATGTTAGGGTTAGGATGATCATCAAATGGATTTTCAATATTTTATAAAGCAACCCCTATGTCTAAATAGGTAATTATATGTTTTTAAATAGAACGAAGATTGATATCAATATTATTGAAAGGTACAACATTACTTTAAGTTTTATGACATATTAAGAAGTAGGGGAAATGATTTCACTTAATACTTTATGTGTATCATTATTGTCTAAGAAAGGAACATTTTCATTACTATAATTTTCATGATTTTTATTTGTTGTAGGAAATGCTTTCATTAGGAATCCCTTAGAAAAAACATTTTATTGTTTCATTAGAGTTAGAAGAAAAGTAGAAGATAATGTGTTTCCACTAATTTGGATATTATTATGATTTTTATCTTTAAAATATAAAATAATATCAAGAGAATTAATATATGAATTTGTATAGTTTAGATGTATATAATAAGTTAAATTTTAAGATCCCATATCCAAATCTTGCTTAGATTCATTTAGGCAATTTTTGATTCACAGCCTTGATGAATCTACAAGGTCTAAAGATTTATTAAAGGATTTTCATGTAACCATTTGAATACACTATAGGCATCCGCCGAAAGGCTCTACTAAATGGCTCTACTGAATGGATATGCTAAATAGCTCTACCTTATTTGATATTGGGGGTGACAGGTATATTGTGTGTGTGTGTGTGTGTGTGTGTGTGTGTGTGTATGGTGAATTAAACTATATTCTAAGATAATGTTTTATATGTTTGGTGAGGTGACCCCAAAATTAATTTATATCCCATAAATTTAGGTGATCTAGTCCCATCTATCAACCCTAAAAACTGCTAAAACCAAAATCTAAAAATATGAATATTCATGAATTAACGAATATTAACCACTATAATTTATCCTACTATATAAGGATGAGTACTTGTGTTATGTTCATTTGAGTGATCCATATAAGGGATAATATTTTTAATATTTCCATCATGTGACAAAGAAGGAAAGTTTTTAATTTTAGATTAATCTTAGGAATTTATGCACAAGAAAATATTCATCATCTTCCATGATAACTTCCATCATGTATATTGTATCGTATTCCATAAAGGGAATAAATTTTACCTTTTTAAACCTTTTGTTATTGGAGATAGAAGTAAGGGAAAGAGGTTCCAAATTAGGTATTTTGTGATCATATCTATAAGGAATAGAAATGGGTTTATCATGTTTTAGGTTTTCTTATAGATATTCATATGTAATACATTGATCATTAGCTACATTAAATAAATTATCAAAATAATGAGGCTTCCTTTCATGTTTTTGATTAAATAAGGTGGAAAACTAGGGTCCAAACCCTTATAAAAGCATAGAAATCATGAAGGCAATCAACATAAATGATGCCTTAAAATAGGAACATCACATTTAGTGAATCGATAGACACAGCAAAACTAAAACAAACTAGAAAAGGAAAAAATGAGAGGCAAAAAATCTAGAAAAATAAGAGCTAAGGAGGCCAGATCTCTCCTTACTTAAACATAGATTTAATGAGGTCATCCAATTTCTTAGTTTTCTCTACATTGATAGTAGAAGCAGTAGTACCCAAGTCCTATAGCATAGACATGTTCAGGAGAATAGAATTCCAAAGCCCAGTGGTAAAGTTTTGCTCCAATTTCTGAATGCGACCCTTCAAGGTAGCAATTTCATCTCTCAAACTAGTCTCAGTTTTATTTTCATTATTAGATTCTTCCACATACATCTTTCCCTCTTTGTCATTATTTTACACAAAGTCAGTAACATCCTCAACAATAGCCTCAAATTCTCTTGTCTCCTGCTTACCTTCAGTATCCTTAGAGATTTCCTGAACTTTCAATTCCTTGTTATCTTGATCTTGAGTGGCTTCCTCCGAGGTGCTCTCAAAGTAGTCAATAAGCCTACCCTTGGGAGTTGGTTTGCCAGCAATCCACCCTGACCGTTGAACTCCTAAGGAGAGGCCCTCCTTACTAACCTTAGTGGATAGATGATATTTACTACCTTGACCCCCTGGGGTCCTATAAGGATTTTTAGGGGTCCCCACAGTAGTCCCCCCAATACCATCTTCACTAGCATAAAATTTCCTCTTCTTGTCCTTCATACTCACAAAGGAGCCTCAGGTGTCTAAGGGAGTCTCCTCAAGGGTAGAGAAGGAAACTTCTTTAGTTTTAGTAGAGACAGGGGAAGGACAAGGCTCTTTGACAATATCACCAGCAAAAGGGTTAGAAGAAAATTCCCTGCTATCAATTCTAATAGTCTTGGATGGCTCAAGGGCACGATGGAAATTATATAGGCAAAAAATGATGCCCTGATGAAGGGGGATAGGATTCATATCAAGTTTGTTTTTCAATTTAGCTCTCACCCTAAGGACTGAATGCTCTAGGGAAGAGAGGAGATAAAAGGGAAAGCTAATAAGATCATTATGCCTAAAATGATTCAGAAGGGGGAGATGATAATTGTAAAACCTAGTGAAACATCCCTCCAACATGAAATACTTCATGAGAATGAAGCACACATCATCTCAAGGCTCAGGCAATTTGACTCGATCAAATCCTCCTTAATAAGGTGCAAGTTCTTCACCTTCTCCAAGAAATAACTTTTGGCTAGAAAGGTCCATTATTTTTGTTTTCTATTGTACCTTCATCCCCTACGTAGACATGTTAGTAGCCATAGCTATCATCTTTTCTAAAATCTCAAAGCTAATTCCTCTAATAGTGACTCACCGGTTTAGCTAAGACCTCACAAATTATTCAGACAACTTTTCGTCAAACCCATTGAGCCTCTCTAGATAGGGACTAATCCCACCGTATTTGTAGTAGTGCCATACCACCGAGTTATCTTTGAACTCATAGCAAGAAATTAGTTTCATTTGAATTTTATTACCCCTTATTTTGGACTTACATAGTAGACCCAGAGATTCCCCAATTTTTACCATCATAATTGAAGTAGCCACAAGCCCTTGCTCATGAATATGCATAATGATGATGAGATAGCACATAACTCATTATATCATGTAGAGATGACACTTACTCATCCCATGCTTAAACATAATTTCTTAGCAATCTCTATAATGATGAAGTAGTCCACTTGCCTTAACAAATTGGTATAATAAATCAAAAATTATTATCAAAAGAGTATAATAGGCCCCAAACTCTAAGATCTACATCGATACCCTCCAAAGGGACCAACTAATAGAGTTATCCTTCCAATATGTCTGACTTATCCTTAACACATCATTTCCTTTTGGATGAGATCCCTAATATTTAAAGGGATATGATATATTTGGCACCAGCATCACCAATTTGATAATTGTTAGCCGAGATTGGCATATGCATCAACTAAACTATTTATATCTCTATAAATATGTGAAATATAAATTTGGTGAGCTTCTACAAAAGAAATTGAATATCCCTAATGAAATATTTTAACTTAATGCCCACACTCGATGCTTTTTTAATTGCATCGATAACCATTTTAGAGTCCCCCTGGATACTCAAATTCCTTATACTAAGGGATATATCCAATTTTATCCCCGATATAAGAGTAGTTACTTCAACATAGTTATTACTTTGGTAGCCTATTCCACTAGCATAGAAAACAATGATCCACCCTTTGTCATTTCTTATAATCCCTCCCCACTAGCTTTACCATTAGACTTATAGGCCCCATCAAAGTTAAATTTCAACTAGTTAGGCTTTGGGGGATTCCATCTAGTATTAAGTCTCTGAAGAATTTTAGAATTATTATAATTAGGAATATGATTTAGTACCTTCCATTTGGCCACAATTTGTTCTTCTTCTTGAGTTAGGGGTTTCTCTGTAGTATGAATATGAGAAATAGTGACACTTTCCAAAAGAGTCTTAACAAAAGAATGAAACATCTGAGAGGTATTTCTAATAGTATCCTTAAAAATTTTGTGGTTGCACTCTTTCCATAAAATCCAACTCAAACAGGGTAGAGTTTGATTCCATAATTCAATGAGCCAAGGATGAGAAAAGGTAGGATTTCAGCTGATAATGACTTCCTTGAGGTCAGAATTATAGACCCACTCAATACCAACATTATTTAGGATTATGCCCCAAAGTTCCTGGGCAAAATCATAGTGTATGAAAAGGTGAGAATTAGTTTCCTCTTTTAAAAAACACAAATAGTATCTGTTGACCAAGGTAAACCCTCTCTTATGAAGGTTATCTTGGGTTAAAATTTTGTTATGAGTAGCAGTCCACCAAAACATGTTGATTTTTGGTATAATTTTATAGTTCCAAACTTTTTTCCATGTCTCCTTATTCTGAACCTCAGGAATTAGCAAATGATAAGCAGACTTAACAGAGAACCATCCTTTCTTATCTAACCACCAGTACTATTCATCTTCTCATGGGAAGAGAAGGATTCTGATCCCCTAAATCAACTATTGAATATCTAGAACTCTAAGAAAGACCTCAGACTAATGAGCACAATAATCAAATATATTTTTCTAGCTCCTTATGCCATTGTTATTATCCATGTAATCGCTGACTTTATCTCTAAAAAACTGTGTAGCAATGTCAGCAATTTATCTATAGTTTCCCTATGTGATAAGAGCCTTATCCTTTACCCAAATGTCATTCTAGAATTTAATATGCCAACCATTTCCTAATTTCCATCTAATTCCTTGCTTAAGATGGCTTCTACTTTTTAGCATTTTATTCCATATCATAGATCCCTAGGGTAGCCCTACCTATTGGAGAAAGTTGGAACCATCAGAACTATGCATATATTTGGTATACATGATTTCTCCCAATCCTTATATTTATGAATCAGATTCCAATTGATTTTTAAGAGAAGGGATTTTTTCATGTTCCTGATGGATCTAATATTAAGGCCACCATGTGATTTTAGAAGACACACTTTTTCCCAACTGACCAAAGCCATTCTCTATTTATCTTCCAGTCCCATCCATAAGAATTTTCTTTGAATCTATTCTAATTTGTTGGCAAAATATGTAGGTATTTTAAAGAGAGATAAGAACTAGGTTGGAATCCCTTGTAGAGAGGCCTAAAGAAGCTACAGTTTGCCTACACTGCTGAGAAGTTTCCCTTTCCAACAAAGTAGTTTCTTCTGAGTTCTTTCCAATATTCCATTCCAAAAACTTGGAGATACCTCTTATACCATGAGGGGAAGGCCCAAATAGGTAGCAGGTAGATCAGCTTCAACACAATTCAGGATGTTAATGATTTTTTATCTAAGGTCATTAAGAGTATTAAATAAGTACACATTGCTTTTTTAAAAATTTATTCTTTGCCCAGACTCTATGGCATAGTTATTTAAAATATTCTTCCATCTCCTAGCTTCAATCACTGAAGAGATGCCAAAAAGAATGGTATCATCCACAAACTACTGCACTACCATAGGGGGAAGGGAGGAAGTAGGTTTGATTCCCACTAAATGTTTAGATTCTATATTAGCTTGTATGTATCTCGCCAATGCCTCTACCATTATGATGAACAAGTAAGGGGAGAGAAGGTCCCCCTAGCTGATTCCTCTCGAAGAAGAGAAGAAACCTCTAGGGACCCCATTGACCAAAATAAAAAAATTAGTATAAGAAACAAAGTTCCATACAAGGCGAGACATTTTATCATTAAATCCAAACTTCTTGATGACTTGAAATAGAAAAGTCCATGAGACCCTATCATATGATTTAGAGATGTCTAGCTTAAGAGCCTTACCAGGGATTCTAATCTTGTCCATGGAATGAATAGTCTCATGAGTGGAGATCATAGCATTAAGAATTTGTCGACCTGAGACAAAGCCTTTTTGAGTAGGGGAAATAATTTTTTTTAAAAAAGATTGGATTCTTATAACTAGAACTTTAGTGCAAAGCTTATAAATAGTGTTACACAAACTAATAGGTTTGAATTCCAAAAGGTGTGTGGGTTGTGACCTTTTAGGAACAAGTACTATAAAAGTATTATTAACTTGTTTCAAAAGTTTACCTAATATGAAGAAGATATGGATAGCAGTAGTAAGATCTATTTCCATTATATCCAAATATTCGTAGAAGAATATAAGAGGGAAGCCATCAGGACCTGGGGCTTTGAAGTAACTCATAGAGAATAAAATAGCACAGACTTCCTCCTCGGATATAGGCCTTAACATCTCCAAGTTGTCTTCCTCAATTATCAAATAGGGGATTTTATCAATGAATTGATTCATAGTTCTACCATTCCCATCATCATTAGTTTGTTCAATCAGCAAATTCTGAAAGAATATCCTAGCTTGTTCCCCTGTCTCATTATCTTCAGTTATAATGTTGCCATTTTCCAAACATAGCTTCATTATGGAGTTAGCCTTCTTATGTTTCATAGCTGAGAGATGAAATAAGGTTGTGTTCTTGTCCCCCTATTTGAGCCACTAAAATCTAGATTTTTATTTCCAAAAAAACTCTTCTCTATCCATAAGATTCTTCCAGTCAGAAATCAAGGCATTCTTTTCTTTAGAAGTGTCTTCTGAATCATCTCCTTGAGCAATCCACTACTGAATATCTACAAGTTTTCCAGCTATGTTTTTCTTCTGATGAAAGCCCTGACCAAAGCTATATCTATTCCATCCATGAACTTCTTATTTGATGTGCTAAAGTTTTTGGACTAATTTCAACATATGAGTGCCCTAGATAGGAATTTGCCACCACTGGGCCACCAATTATATGAAGTATTTATCTTTATTCCACATAACTTCAAAATGGAAGGGTAAAGGACCACATTGTCCTTGATCTTTCTAACTGAGGAAGATAGGGCAATGATCAAACATGGTTCTAGGAAAAGCCTGCAAATGCATATTATGATAATCATCCTAGTTACTAGAAATAAGAAATCTGTCTTACATAACATGGATCATTTGGTCTCCTTTTCTTCTGTTAGACCAGGTGAAATTTTGATTTTGCAATTCAACATCCAAAAATCCCCAATCATTTATAAATTTAGCAAAGTCAAACATGCTATTAGAGTAATCAATAATCCCACCATGTTTTTCTGAAGGGTATAACAGAGTGTTAAAGTCTCCAGCCAGCATCCATCTAGTGTGCACGGTGTTAGTCCTAAAGCTACTCAAATTGGTCTATAAATTTTGCCTCAATGCTCTGTTATTTGGGCCATAGACATTGATCAATGACTAGTTTAAAGAGGACAAAGAGAAGTTAATAATCAAAAAATGATTATTATAAGTAATAATAGATCCCTACATTTTTGCATTGTTCCACATAGTTACAATCCCACCTGAACCCCCTTCAGCTAGAATAATGCAAAAAGCAGCCTTAGGACATATGTAGTTAGCTATTTTCTTAAAACTCTCCTCATTCATCTTGACATCCTTTCATGTTGGCATCTAGATATCAATTTTATTACATTGCAAAATGAATTTTGACAAGAGATTAATCATTGCTTGATATTTGAAGCACTTTTATTTTAAAAATTAGAACAAGGAGTATCATGCAAGAATGTAGGTTTTGTATCCCTTATATATCAACATATGATCATTATGAATGATATATGACAAGTAAGATGAATTATAAGGTATTGGGCGATGAAATAATCAACATAATTATCCATGAGAAACATTATTTCCAAATTTATGGCAATTTAGGACTATTGGTTAAGTTTTTTGAAAAAATGAGATATTTTTTTATATTAAAATAGGAAATGAGATGAACCCATAAAAATATGGAAACAAAAGTACATGTATGACCCATAGATCTAAATTTACTTAAAATAGTAAATTTCTAAATTTGGAGAATATGTACAATGTTTTGGTGAACTAAAATAATTTTTTGTCTATATAGTAATATTTATGAAAAATATATGAGGAATATAAATTTTGATATAATATGAATCATAAATAGGATAATTAATTTCTGAATGTTTCACAGGCAAACCCTATAATATTACAAATAAAAAAATCAGCAATTGAAATAAAACTAGAATACATTTTAGAGAGATGAGAGATGTTTATGAATAAAATCTAATTTTTGATGAAACCCAAAAATTAATATCAAAATAATTAAACCATTTGAATTTTATTCCAATATTTAATAAAAATATTAACTTACAAAAATTAAAACATTCGTACTAAATTTTAGCTAACAAAAAGAGGTTTTGGCATAGAACAATATGTGTAGAAAATATCTCTGATTACTTTTCAAATTAACCTATTTAGATTAAAAAATGTGTTGATCCATTAAAAATAAACTTAAAATTATTTACACATGAATATGTTATTACCATAGGAGGTAATACCCTAGGGTAGATCTAAAAATCCATTCACAAGAAGTTGAAACCCTAGGAGGCTAAGAAACCCTAGATCATAAAAAAATTCATATTCACATGGATAATGTTGAATAATTATTTAAACCTAAAATTAAATGTGCAGTTAAATTTACACTTTAATATTATGGTTAATAACATATAAATGAAATAACACAAGGGTGATATATAAATCTTTACCAAGATAATTAAATACTAAACCTAGATATAATCATACACTAAATTTAATATGTTGAGATAATTTAAATATGGAAAGCAAAACTATGCTAGATATAGAAATGAAAAATAAGATAAATAATTATCTTTTTCTAATGATAATAAATTTCTCAATGTGGAATAAGATGAAATCAATTCGGAAGACAATTCTTTAATAGTTGTCAAACTTTGGGTCCAGTGCCTCTAGCTACATATATAGTTGCATCAGTCCTAGATGATTAAATCGATGCTACTATCTATGTCTAATATTAGTGTCCTATATAGAATGTCTATTGAAATAAGATGTGACCACTAGATGATTTTTGGCTTACATTCACTTTCACTTTGGTGTATTTATATCTGGGTCATGGATAATCACTCCTTGTGAAATGGCAAAACCCTAGCTTGCTATATTCAATGTGACCCTAAGAAAAAATGGATTAGTGTCAATAAATTGTTAATCTTACCCTAATGACCCCTATCAAAGGATTATATGTATATAACCAATACTTTAAAGAGGGCCTGAGACTGATGTAGTTCTCCCCTACATATCTTTTTGTGTGTGAATCATAGAATGTGTGTAAAACAAGTATAATAGTGACCTATCTTGTAACTTGTCAAATCTAGATCTTGGGTTGTTCCTTTAGTACTTTAGAACTATAGATGTGTTTTCCTATTATTGGTATGGAAATAGGGAATATTTTATCAATTTAATTCTTGATAAAGTAATTTTTGATAAGTGTATTGGTTGATTTGATATTTCCTAAGTGAGGAATGAATGAGGATTGATCTTGTATTTATATCAATACTTTTGGAGTAATGACTCACACTAAAGCACTTAGGTAAACCATTAGGATACATTTAATTTAAAAATTTGATGACTTTTGGTAATTAGAGACTTACATAAGGATGAGATAGTACTGTTGATGTTATTATTTATCCCAAATGTTAATGCTTAGGGACTATTAAAATAGGTATAGCCTTAGAACTTATATAGATGTAATATAAGTACATTTTGAGCATTCTAGGAAATATATAATGTCTATTCCATCATTATAAGATTGGTTAGACTAAGATATAGTTCAATTGATACAATCTAGATTAGATGTGAGTCTTGTCAAAGCAAGGGGAGTATAGAACTAACAAGAACAACTAAGGTTTGAGTTTTCTAAGTGTACAAGATTGAGGTTCTACATAATCACAAAATATCATCTACAATAATCATCAATATCAATTCTAATTAAAAAATTAACACTATCCATTCCATTGGCATGAGAATTATCTTCCTAAGTAATATTTTCAATGGAAAAAGGATATAATTATGCAATTAGCCATTGGACCATAGCTTAATAAATAATAATATTATCTTCTTTTGTTTTCTAAATATGTAATACTTGATTAATGAAAAGCTGTGAATCACTATATATGCATATGTATTTTATGTTCAACTTATTCATTATTAATAAATAAAGAATAATAAGTTAATATTCACCAATATTATTGGTTAATGTAATCCTAAGTGAAATAAAAGTGTGTGGATAAACCTTTATGTGTAATGATTATAATTTTTACCTCATACCCTATAACACATTTAGATAAATTAAAATTCATTGTCCAATTTTCATTGTCAATGCTATAAGAGGTGAATTCATATCTAAATCCATAAGTGATTTTTGTTGTATATTGTAATGGAGTAATAACTAACTAAGATGTGAAAACTTGTGATTTAATATAATTTATGAAATGAAATAACAATTGATTTTAGTAAGAAACATTACCCATTTTACTATGCATCTTGACAAATGGGTTTTTAACATAGGATATAGAAGTGGATAAAATTTAGTAATAACATGAGTCTCATTATGAATTAGATAATATCATAATTTTTGCACAATAAAAACAAGTGTCAAACACATCTTTTCAATGGAAAGATAGTTTTTCTCATAATCAAGAACTGTGTGACTAGTGTAATAAATGGCACAATCAAGGTGATTATCATCATGTTGTATAAGCAAAGCTTTAAATCAATATTAATATCTAAAATATTTAATAAAATAGGATTATTTAGAATGAGAGGCATAAGAAATGGTGGAATCATAATATGTTCCTTAATTACATTAAATTATTATGTAAAAAGCTTCATCCCATTTAAATTTGGTGTCTTTATTAAGTAAATGTGTATAATATATTGTTTTATCTACCAATTTAGCCACACAACATCATATATTTTTCATGTGTCCTTATAAACATCAAATTTTCTTGATATTTTTTAGTGGTTGAATATCAAGTCTATGTTTTTACTTTTTAGGCTCAACTTCTATACCCCTTCGAGAAATAATGAAACCCAATAATTTAATTACTGTAACTCCAAAAATACATTTCTTATATTTAAATGAGAATTATATTTTCATAATAATTTAAATATTTGTCACAAATCAAGAGTTTTATTTTTTGATGTTTTTATTTTGATAATAAGTAATCAACATAATCCTTAATATTTTTATGGATGCAACCATGAAAAACATGTCTCATAAATCTTTGATATG
>JARHVA010002005.1:400000-492500 GCA_037957365.1 Torreya grandis | reverse complement strand
TAAGAAATGACCTTCCCTTCATAGAGGAGAAAATAAAAAGAATGTGGATATAAATAAATCAACTAGAACCCATGTGTGTACAATATATATTACATTAAATAGTCACATAGACCATAGAAAAAAACCTCTATCTAATATGACATTAGCATACACATGTAAAATATAAAGTACAATGTAAAGACAATTTCTCTTATATAAAATTACTTTGGACAAATGTTTCATTATATAAATCAAACCATGCATTTATCTGAGTCAATTACACTCACACAAACTCTATCCTAATGAATAAAATTCTATCAAATGATATCATGGGGTAGATATATGATTTTCAAGTTAGCACCCTCATATATCTATCACCTATTATCTATGAAACAGACCAAACAATTTTTGCGTACAAAATTCAGTTAATAATAAATAAAAACTATAAAATACATCAATCCAAATAATAATTTAGGGTACAAGTAAACATTATTCAATAATCTCAATGTCTCCATTAACTCAACCTCAATAATGCCATGTATATTTCCTTTAAAATAATTCTATTCAAAACAAACACACACACACACACACACACACACACACACACACACACACACACACACACACACACACACACACACACACACACACGAGAATTCAAGATTTAAGATGCTATACCAATTTTAAAACAGATATCCATTTGTTCTAAAACTTCAATATTATATTATATGATAACATCCAACAAAGTTAACAATATAATCTAAATGATTCTCTATATAGCTCATAAAACACAAAAAATGTATCTTAATCTTATTTTATATTTCATTGACAACTTTTTCCATTTTAAACATATTCCATCATTTCCTTAATATAAGAAAATTCTCATATTTTAATTAATATATGAATACAACCAATATATGTTTAATATGCAAGACCTACCATATATGTATATAATCATTAGAAATAATACAACATATAGGAATGTCTATTTAATTAATATATATTATCTCTTCACAAATTTAATTTCTTTAAAATCCTATCAACTATTTATATAACTAATGGATAATCATCCTCATTAAGAAAATACAATCATATATACAACTATACCTAGAATTTCATATCTAACTATAGATGTAAAAAATCATCCAAATTGAAACATGTACATGTTCAAGTACATATCATAATGTTTGTTTAAGCAATGAATTTTCATAAATATATAAATATATCCATCATTATAGGGTATGTCCATGGAGTTGGGTGATAATTCTGTGGACACAACCCACTAAATGTGTGTGTTATAATAATAACATGTACGCATTTCTAAAATTACAAAACAAATAAATCCTAGACTTCTCTCTTTTTTTACTACTTGACATTCACATTTTGGTGCTTTATGATGCCATTTTATCTTGCATATTTTATTTTTTCCCTCCAACTCACATTTGGGCTTGCGTATCTTTCTTTTAGCTTGCATTCATGAGCTTGACAATTCCTCCATGAAGAAGAGGTAGGTTTTTTGTAGATTAAATCAATTTATTTGAATCTTTTGTGAATGTAAATTACATAGTTTGATTTTTAGTTTTTATCCAACAAATTGGCATGCTCCACTTAACCCTCAACCTAACCCTCTACCTAATCCTCTTCTAAACCCTCTTCCTAACCCTCCTAACCCTCCTAAACTTATGCCTAACTCTACTAACCCTTCACCTAACCCTTATATAGTTACACTATATCCCTCAGGTAGTTAGGAGGATATAGTTGATAAAGTGGAGAACAAAATTTAAATTGAGTAGATAATTAGGAGAATGAGGGATCCCACTTCCATGAACACGCACCGCATCTATTTGGATAATACCCTAGAGTTATTATTAGGTTAAGTTGACTTGATAATGAGTCAAATTGATAGATAGAGGTCATGTAGAGATAGGTGTAGGGATTACTATGCGGATAAATTGATAGCATTTTAGGTGAAGAACAAAATATAAAAAATGATTAAATTTGTGCCGTATTTATTAACCCAGCCACCAATGCCCTATTTCCCATAATGACCATTCATACACCATAATTACATCATTGCTAGATTTTGTGTAAGTAAATATACAATACCTAATATAATTTTGTAGAAATTTTTATTATTTGATGTATTAACATGGATTGGCATAACTTATTCAAAGTAAAGATTTGAACATTTTCTTGATATCCCATTATATAGAGTTCCCATTGTGGGTCAATCCCAATCAATAGGATTATATGTATATATATATATATATATATAATATAATTCATTTGATAAAATTTGTTTGGTACAATATATTTCTATCAATTTTCCAATCAATCATAACATGTCTTGATAAATATAAACACCACTCCTTTATTTTAAATACTATACTCATAGCTAGGTATTTGATTTCTTGTTATCTTAATCACATATAGCAGTTCAATTTCTATGATCGATATCCAAAATGGTCATAGCTAGAATTTCAATTCCCATCTTGATTCCATCTAAGCATAATAATTTCATATCTATTTATGGAGTTATAAATTTAGGTGGCATAGCCTCTTGATCCCATTATACCTAGTCAATTCCATTGGTTTATTGAGAGAGTGTCCATTAGATCCCATTGTCTTGCTAGGAGAGCATCAACTATAAACTATAGCCATATGTATATGGAATAGGCCTTATGACCATATAAAAATAAGGGACCTGAACCCCATATAGATAGATGGGATTGAGTATTTTTTTAATAAAACCTACTTAGGGAGCCTAAATACCTATAACATCTAGTTAGGGGAGAGGTCATATCTATATCCATGCACTTTCATCACTTGAGTGACATGTTGAATCTATAAGACTATAACACCTTTCATCAAGAAAGTCCCGTTAAAATGAATATTGAGTGTTGATAAGACTATATCACCCTTTTCTAACCTCAATGTACTTGCAATATATACATATATACCTTCCCTTAAAAAAATTGATGATAATCTAAGGATAAATAGTCATCCTAATGTCACCTATAGGGAAATCAAAATTTTGGACTTGTAAAGAAGACTATCCACTCACTCTTATCTCTACAATATTCAATTATATTTTCTATATGTTTCTATAGATTTTTATGAGACCTATTTTATAAGGTTCTAGACACTCTTAAAAGGATCAAGTATAGATGTCCCCTATAAAATCAACCAATCACTCTAGGTGTCTTAAATGTTTAAAACATAGTTCACAAACTTCTCAACAAACACCTATATAGGTTACTTGTTTTATCACAATGACTATTTATAAGGGCTTTTTTATCACACCAATACTCATAGGACTATCCTCAACTATACCAACTCATTGATTTAATATAATTATGATTAATGACCAAGTAATCAGGTAAAAATCTAAAATACTGCTCAATAAAGCTATACAAACATCCAAACCATTGTATATAGGTACATATCAAGGATGTTTCAACACCTAACTTGTATTCAATGAATCGATTTCATAAAATTCACTCAAAAATCCTCCCTCATTGTCTTGTCATTTTCCCTCATGAAACTAACATTTCTTGACTTTAGTGTGATGTTACAAGTCACATGTTGCACATATCCACTTATCACATTCATGCTCCCTGTGACCTCATTATATTTTTTCATATCTTATGCAAGACTAAATTTTTTAGGAACTTGTTTAATCAATGAATTGCCTAAATTATTAATTATTAGGTTTTTTTTTTAGCTAATGACTAGGGTGGACACTCGTACATCATTTTGAGTTGAGATAAACTCAAGCATTGCTGTTACAATGTCATCTACATAGGCACTCACCAAGGTATGTATATTCACTTGTAATTTTGAATTATAATTTAGTACTTTTGTTTTATTAATATTACTATATACTTTGGAAAATATAACTTATATGCATGAATGTATTATGTATGTAGGGATGCCATATGAAATTTGATAGTCTAATTTAGATGACTACTATGACACCTCCTCATATTTCTTCATCATTTGACATGCTTATTCATGCAGCTAAACTTGGAACTGACCCAGTAAAACATCAACAACAAATTGAGGAGTACCATGAGATTGTAGTAAGTGCATGTTTAAATAATTTTTTTATTATATTTTAAAACATGAGTTTATTAACTTGGTTTCATGTATAATTTTTTAATTTTATAATAATATTTGTATTTGAACAAGTTAAAATGCAAGTGATCTATAAGTGTAGTACCTGCATTCAAATCTTAGATCAATCTAAGGAATTCAGGATATCCCCATCTACAAATAAGGCATCCAAAAGAGAGTCTTCTTCAAAGAATGTCAAGAGAGGGAGATTATTTTATGATTAGGATGTTATAGATGATTTAATTTTTTTACATGCCTATATGTAAGTATACTCATTTTTGGCATTGCACATGTGTATATGATGTATTCAACTAAAATTAGCTACTATGTTGTTAGACATGATGTAATTTTTTATATGCCTATATGGAAATGCATGTATTATTGACATTATATGCCTATATATGGCATTCATACATGGAATTCTTATTTTATATATGAATATTTAAGAAAACTAATGAATTAAATCTTTTTTGAATCACTTGTGTTCAAAGTATTATGAATGACTGGTTTTGAATTATTCTTAAGGATTATAAATTTTATGAGATTGAGAATAACTTATTAGGATAATGTTATAAATCAGACCCTTATAAGAAATAAAAAATATCAACGATTGAATTTGAATTATGTTTGTATGTTGATGCATGGGTATGGAGGAGAATTCTACAAATACATTATTAGTTGGTTCTAAACCCAACTAATCACATTCACTTTCTATGGTTTGATTTGAATCTTCTTTCACAAGCTAGCTCATCTTTTGACTCTTTGGGTTTAATTTAGATTCTTACACCTAGTACTTATTCCTTGTACTCTTATTATAACCTCCTTGATGGCATTGACCTCTATCCATACATATTTTACCTCATTCCATTCATGTCTCATTCAACTACTTCCTCTGAATCTCTTTCTAGTTTCTTCTTAGGCACCTTCTTTGGGACTCAAAGACCAAATGTTGGTCTATGTTTCAAGAGCTCAACCTATTAACACATATGGTCTTATATGTTCATATCATACTTGGTATAACCCCCTTTGAGTACTTAAATAATAGTATACTCTGATTCCATACCTTATGGATATAATGCTCTTTTAAGGCTTGTAGCCTTTTTACTATATTTTGCCTTTTACAAAAAGTTTATAATTTATCAAGATACTATAAGGGAATTTATAGTTACACTCTATCCTTTTCCATGTCATTTCAAATTTCATATCTTAACTCCACCTCTAACTATCACTTCCTTCATTAGCCTATCTTCATTTAGGCCTAATTAACCCTATTCTAAACCCTCAGTCCTAGAATTCATACACAACCATACAATATCAGGTTAAAACCTTTTGATTCACCTTGTACATATATAATGGAGATAGATTACAAAGTTTCATTAAATTCCCATGGTTAGATATCTCATAAATGCCTAAAGCTTGCTAATCTAGGGTTTCCCATGCCTTGTACATACTCTCCAAAGGACCAATTTGATGTTCCCAATGATCTTATTTTCTTGAAAACATCCTCATGACATATAAAATATCTCATAACACCTTTGCAATGATCAAAAAACCAACTTTGTCTTTATGCCTTTGAGACTACCTATGGGGATTTGAGCATGCTTGTGGGGATTGTATAAATTTTGGAGTGTGAACACCTTTAAAATGTGTTTAATAGGTTTAAACCATATTAATATAATTCTCTAATCTTGTAATCCTCAAAAACACCTTAAAACTCCAAAAAGTATACCTCCATGAATAGTGACCATTATGAGACATGGAGGGGACTATGATAAAATAATGAGCTCTTCCACTTATATTATGACATTAAAAATATGATGGATCGGTATAGTGTAGACACCTATAACTAGCCACTGATAACCTTCAACCAGGCTTTTGACCAATTTCTACCCAAAATGCATAATTTGACCTAAAAACACTAAAATATGCTAAATGATGTGAAAATGACATATTCAAATACCAATTTTGGCTAGGGTATCCATAAATGGGGAAATGTAATTTATGGACTAGCTAACTTTGCTTGGTTCATTTGAGTCAAAATGTTAAATTTACACTTGCATCCTTTGGACTAATCTTTCCTATCAAATCTTTTGCACAAGGTTTGTGCCTTTGTTATTTGTTATTGGAAACATTCTAAATGGGAATACACATCCAATGCATCTGAAGTGGACTTCTAATTCAAATCCAGTCAAATTTAGGACCAATATAAAGGAATCCTAATCAATTTGGGTAATTTGTGCACAATGTGCTTAATCATGCCTAAGAGCTAATTAACCCAAATCAAGGCCTAATCAAAAATTCCATGGAAACTTGTTGAATAATTCCTTTTGGAAATGAATATTTAATATATGCATCATCTAGTGACCTCATTTCTTGAGAAGATATCCCTAGGCCATAAATGCCACAAATATCAGGATTCATGCCTTCCATGCCTCTTAATTTCCCCTTCTTCCAATGCCATGATGATGATAATTACAAACTTAATTCCAAAAATTAAATTAATCCTCAACCAAAAATCTCAATCTTGAGATGGATGCTTGAGGTTTAATCTAATAAAATCTAAATATCTATACATCAGAGGCCTCACAACATCATTTCTAAGCTTAATTAGTGCAAAGTTATAATGTAGGATTGGTTCCAAAAAGATTCAAGTAACTAGTGTTATAATGCCAAATTGATTCCAAGTCAAGCCAAGCCACAAGACAAAGGTGTTAAGGTGAGATGGAGGTTTTAAAGCTTCCATTACAAAGGAATTCATGAGCACAAGCCAAGCAAGACACCACAACAAGCATTTTGGATCATCTAAGGAAGGTAAAAGAGTTTTTCTTTTGCATTTTAGTTGTGTGTTTCATTCATGATTGTTAACTAAGCTCTCCACAGTGTTTAGGCTTATAGATGTTATGTTATTAGTGTGTTTATTTCATTTTGTTTTCATTTTATAACTAACACAATACTAACCATCCTCTCTTGAGTCAAATTCCTAGATCACAGGGTCAAGCCCTAGGATAGATGTTGGTACAAATGTGACAGGTCCCTTATCTTTGTTCTTTCATTGCTAATGCATATGTGGGATGACCTTAGGTCACCCAAAGGTTTTCAAATTCTAATGAAGATTGGAAATATGAAATGTATCATGAGTCACATACTCTCCTAGTCCATTATATAAAATGGTGAAATGATTAGAAGCTTCAAGAGGTGGCATGTGGGAAAGGAAATCCAAGGTATTAAGATCTATGTAGTTATCTAGTGAAGTATTAATAAATATAGATTTTTCTTTATCCTACTTGGAACTAGGATTCATACCATAATGATAATTATAGCTTTGAAATTTGGCCTTAAGATGCTTGTAGTGTTCATATGGGTGAAAATCTCCTAGAATATTCACTTCCATCCCTGAGTGGGAAACATGATACATTGGTGCAGTGTTGATAGGAATACATGAATCTCATGTAACCAAGGCCTACCTAGAAGTATGTTGTATGATAACTCAAGTTCCAACACATGGCAAAGTGTATCATAGGTAAAAGGCCCAATAATAACTAGCAAACTAATGGTACCCTATGAATCTCTTTCTTGATTACCATAGGCTTTAATAGTTATTATTTATGGCTGGAGATCTATCATTGTGTACCCAATAAGCTTGATGATCTTGAGAGACACTATGTTGAGGCCAGATCCATTGTCAATAAGGACACATTTCACTTTATACCATCTAATATAAACTTATATGTATAATAGGTTATTATAGAGTGGGCCAAGGGAAGACATATCGCTTTGGTTGAATGTGACATATTGGGATGGAACTAAGTGTCCAACCAAAGCTTTAAATTAGGGAATATGTCACTAAAAATAATGAATTGGGTCAAAAACTCATTAAGGATGTTTTTTTGGATTATTGACATTCATAGCAAATCCAAAATAGAAATTTGTGCTAGTGTCTTTTGTAATTGGTCCATAATATCAAACTTATTATCTTGGTCAGTAGTGAATGGTTTATTATAAGGATAAATGGTGGGTTAGATGATAAAGTGGTAGATGGTTGAGGGCCTAGGATAGTAATCTTCAACCTCTGAGTTGTGATTACACAATCAAGATTAAATACTAGATCATTATTACTAACCAATGTTGGAAATGGTATGGGACCAGATAGGAAAAGTCTTAGTTTTTGGTAAACTTACATGTGGTCATGTGGAAAGAATGAGTTTTCACTATAGATCCAAAATGGGAAGTCCTATTTTGTTGGTTTGCATGTATGCACTCCTAGGTCAAAGAAGGATTATCCATCTGATTTGGATAAATAATGTTGTTGATTATTATATGACATTAAAAATATTATGGATCAGTATAGTAGGTAATTAATACCAATTTTACCAAGTTTAAAGTCATTTGTATATGTACTTTGTCATGTAGACCCTTTTTGACACAATTTACCTTAAGCTACCGACATTCTTCCTTCATGCCAAAACTTATCTTTATTCAAAAAAAATCATGATACCCATAAATTTCATCACTTATATAGGATAATATATGTTTCCACCATTGTATTATATTGTTTTAATCCCTATCCAAGGCCTAACTTCTTCTTGGCATCCATAACTGACAAAACTTCCAGAAATATCCAATGGATACCTTCTTGACTACAAGAGGACTGTGTCAAAACAATAGAAAATTTCATTCTTTCTATGATTTTTAAAATGAAATTAGATGTTTTATAAGGTTATGGATACCATTATTACCAAATTTTATGCTTTGACTCAACTTGTAGATGTCCCAAAATGAATAATTTCTCCAAGGTAGGCTCCAATGTTGACCGTGATTTATAGTACGGTTGGCTGTACTAAAATAATGAACAGATTCCATTATCAAAAATACAAAAAAATATATTTAATCAGTATATTAGGTCATAATGAGCCTCTAATCCAAATTTATTTATTATATCTATCATATTTTGGCCTGTAGGCCCATTTTATAAAAAACTAGTGACACATGTCTACTTGGTCAAATTTCATAAATGAGTCATCATCCTCTATTGCCTTGGTTTGTGATGTAGAGAATTTAGGAGAACAAATATAATTGTCAAAACCATACATTACTTAAAACCTTACCTATCTTTACATTATCATTCCCAAACAAATTTCATCAGTTAGAAGACATAATTATGTAAGATTATAAAATTTTGACCCATTTTGATGGTTACATTTCTCAAATTCTCCTAAACCCTAAATGTAGAGTTTTTAGGCCCTATACAAACCCTTTGAGCACTTTAAATTCTATTTTTTAATTAATTAATATTTTAAAGGCTCAAATCCTCACCAAATTTTTTCTCATAATATCCTCTACCTCATAAAATAGGCTAGAACCTTTCCTTGATTTGTTCTACACTTAAAACATCAATTTCTCAATTGATTGTGGGAAAAAATTGACTATGTACAATAGGGGTGATACTAAATTATTATGTATTTGATTTAAAATAGTATGTAAGATAACATAAGTCCTCATATGGGTTAGATAATTCTCAATACACCTTTCAATACTCTTAAATTCCCTTTATCATGTCTTAGTTCCTTTTATTCATAGAATGACATGTTAGCTATCATAGTGTTGCCTATACAATATCTAAAAGTTGACATTATTATATTATGGTTTAAAACACTAGTTTATTCCTATAATAGGCTGTAATTTCATTTTTTTAAACACTCCACACTTTTTACTTGATTAGGATCTTCTTAAGAGATTCTTGATCATTGTCTAAGCATAGGTTAATAGACCTATCTATCATAACATACCTGTGTGCAAGAATGCAAGGTTTTAGGTCATCTACCATCATTTACACTTAACTAAGATTTATTACACATTTTAAAGGTATAATATACTACAACTTATCTTTTTTAGTTATCTTCATGTTATCATAGCCTTACTACCATGCACTCTTCTACTTATCTCCTAAAATGCAACATTTTGGTAGTGAAAAGATAACTTGTTGACCTCTAACTAGAAAATTTGCCTTCCAGACCAATAGGTGAAAACCAATCACTTTTAACACATATAAATAGGAAAATTACATGTGTTCTAATGTCCATGAAACATAATTCCACCCACCAATACATTTTCACTACTGCTATGGAGCACAACAACATTGACAACAAATGTTGTCAAAGTTGAAGGTAGGGTCTGAGAACTCAAATTTTGGTGCTTTTTAGCTAAAACCTATCACTACCAACACATTAAAATGTGTGTATAATGTTTAGGACTAGGCTCTTAGCTTCTCATCTGACTGAGTTGACAAACTAACCACCCATTTTGGGCTCAAGAATGCCTTTCCCAATACAAGAAAGATGTAGATTTTTATCCTAACTTCAAGCATGCATAAAACCAAAACTGTAAGTCATATATAAGAACCTTAATATACATTTTATGTTTTTAAATCCATCTAATTTCACCTTTATTATAGTATTAATCACCTATAAGAGAAATCCATGGTAGAAGTTGTAGTAAAGTGTCTTAAAATATAACTTTTAGGTAGTGAAGAGACAACTTGTTGACCTCCAGCTAGCAACTTTTCCTTTAGGACCAATAGGTGTGAATACACCACTTCAAAACATGTCCAAATAGGAAAATTACATCTGATCCAATGAATTTTACACCTAACTCCACTTGTAAGTGCATTTTTTAAATTATTCTAGAGCATAAAAACACTGACAACAAATATTGTTAAAGTTGAAGCTACAATCCAAAAACTCAATTTTTAATGATTGATGGCTAGAAAATTGCACTTATAACATATATAGTAACTTCTAGGACCATGTTGTTTTCCTCCCATCAGGCCTAAATGACAAATCCACCACCCATTTTGGGCTTAAGAATGCCCTTCGCAATACAAGAAAAATGTTGATTTTTAGCCTAACTTCAAGCATGCATAAATCAAAGACTATAAGTTATATGGAACAAATATAAAATACATCATGTGAATGTGAAATACCTCTAAGTTCACCTTTAATCTATTATAAATCATCCTTATAATAATTTTTTTTTAGAAGTTGTTGTAAAGGGTCCTAAAATGTAATGTTTTGGTAGTGAAGAGACAACTTGTTGACCTCCAACTAGAAACTTTGCCTCTAGGACCGGTAGGTGAAAACACACTACTTTAAACAAATATAAATAAGAAAATTACATGTTTTACAATGACCATGACATCCGCTTCCACCTGTAAGTGCATTTTCACTACTGTTCTAGAGCACAGATACACTGACAATAAATGTTGTCCAAGTTAAAGCTATGGTCTAATAAATCAATTTTTAGTGCTTGTTAGCTGAAAACTAGAATTAACAACATGTTAAGAGGAGTGTATAATATCCAATACTAGGTTATTGTCCTCCCATTTAGTTTTTTTGACAAATCCACCACCCATTATGGGCTCAAGAATGCCCTTCGCAATACAATAAAGATGTTGATTTTTTGCCTAACTTTAGGCATGCATAAAACCAAAACTCTAAGTCATATGGAGGAACCATAAAATCCTTCATATGAATGGTAAATTACTATAATTTCACCTTAAATTTATTATATATCACCTCTAATATCAATCTATGGAAGAAGATATAGTTAAGGGTCTTAAAATGCAACTTTTCTGTAGTAAAGAGACAACTTATTGACCTCCAACTAGCAACTTTACCTCTGAGACCGGTAGATGCAAATCCACTACTTTGAGCATGTATATATAGGAAAATTACATGTTATCTAATGAATTTTACACCCACTTCCACCCACAATTGCATTTTCACTACTGTTCAGGAGCATGGAAACACTGACAATAAATGTGTTTGGAAGGCTACAAGCAGAAATAAACTTGTTATGAGAAATTGTTTAGGAGCACAAAAATGCCAAGTAATTTTAGTAATCTTATCTTATCTTCAATAATATGATATTATTTACTAATAGTTCCAACCATGTGAAGGTGGATGTTGATATGACACCACTAACCTACAAAAAATGTTAGTAATTAAATATGAAATTTATGAATGTACTACCAACAAAATCAAAAACATTTGGTAAAATTGATTACATCTACATTTTATAAGTCAACATACCTACAAATTTAAATCCAATTAACCACTTGGATCTGTTCTAATCTTGATAATATCAAGAATATATTCATTGTCTGACTCATAAACTTTCCATAGATTCTGGTTTCTTGGCCACCCATCATATTTTTGCAATTGAATATTCATTCCAAGAACCAAATTTGAATAGTGTAGAATATTCCTATGAGTTTCAAAGTCTTAAAACAACCATACATTTGAATTTATTATAGGATATCATTGAATCCAAGTCGCAGTGACTACCATAGACCTAGTGGGATAATCAATGTTTTCTTCATCTATGATTACAGAAGTCAATTTTTTCTTTCCATCTACACAATGACATAAGTAGTAATCTATTCCCTCTTCATTTTCCTCATCTATAATAATTATAAAAACCTATCCTACATCATAGAAAAAAAATTAATAACATTATGAAGATAGATTATGAGAATAAATAGTATATAAAAATTAATAGTCTGCGTGGTTGTACAAGATCAGATATATGGTCAAAGTCATGTGATGATGTCATGTATGTAAGTTACACTGCTGATGGAACCTAATATGTGTTGATTAGAATTATAGGTCTATAACTCTAGTCATTTACCCAATTTTGTGACTCACACTCATTCCAAACAAAGTCCATGCATGTAGAATAAAAACATGCTAAGTGTTGCATATGAATAGTCTAAGAACCTGCATTTGAGCTACAAAATGAGTGGAGCTCACTTGAACCTATTGGAGTCATACAATCCTCATAGTTTTCCAATTCTTTTTCCTCTATTTACCAAAAATTTCTATGAACAATAGAATTTTCTTGAGCACCATGACATATGTTCTCATTACTCTAGTCAACCACAATTTTTGTGTCAATCAAATTAGCAAAATTATCATATTTTAACTCCTCTCTTGCAATGACTCTTTTTATACATGATCCAACACCATCATGCTCCCCTTTTCCATAGCCATCCTTAGTGAAACTTTAAATATGTTCTATAGTAGTGGTAACATAAATCCCACTCAACCAATAAAACATCTATGCATTTTTTAATTACAATGTGCAATTGTTTGAAAAAATGTAATGTTGTTTCAATATAATGTTCCTTTGAGTCAACTGTCCATAGAACTTCTCAATATAACCTTACACATACTCTATAAAATGTGATCAATCATCACTAATATAGAAATGGTACTCTCTTAATATTTTTTGATTTTTCTTTGTACTATAAGGTGTATGCATGAATGTTATATGAATGAATATGGAAATTTGTGTTAAGTTGTAATACTATGATTGAACTTCCATTTTTGGTTTGAATGTGTAATTTTCAGAAAAATCAACTATTGAAACAATAAAATCAATTGGGAATGTGTCATTTCTTATCTTGAAATATTCATCCAACCATTTAGACCTATGTGTGTTCCTTGCATACTCATAAATAATATTCTCCATGAATTCAACCATAAATTTTGAAATAGGTATCTCTTTTTTAATGATCTCACACCTTTTATATTCTTTTCCATATTTTACTTGATAAGTCATAGATTTGTATTTACTTAGACCAACTAATTCCTATCTAATTACATTTGTGCACTCATCATGGATAATGTTTTTAAATTTTGGCAATCCACCACAAATTTTGCAATTCCCATCCAAATATGCTTTCTTATAAAAGAACTGTCCATCTAGTCTTTCACAAAAAATATTTGAAATAAATTCCTTAGCTTATTTTGGCAGAAATTCTATGCCACACTCCTACAAAATGTTGTTAGTATGTAAAGTATAATGAATATGAAAAAAAACATCATAGTACATTGAAAATTAAATATGTTGTGTACAACAACAAGTGGTGAGTGTGTGATTTAATTTTACATAAAAAGGTTTGTCCATCTCAAAATATATTTGACTAATAAAAATTTGTGGATGTTTTTCTAAAACAATAGAGTACAATTGTGTTTGAGTTATATCCAAGAAATGTTTCAGATGTGGTTCATGATTATGAGAACCAACTATTCTTTTTAGTACATTCTTGCATTAGGCAAAACTCTTGTATTATCTTTCCAAAATTATGGAAGTAAGTCTTTCAAAACATTGGCTATAGCCTTGTTCTCTCATGGAAGTCTACCATAGAATACCCAGAGCTCTTTCATATTGGGTTCATTAAGTATTTCACATCTTGAAATTGCTTTCATTAATGTTTTTATATTTATATAAAGTATTTGACTTGTTTTTAAAATCAATTATTTTTTCCCTATTTTAGCATTTACTACACAAGTTGTCATTATACGTTGGGCATCATTACAATCTTTTTTACATGATTTTGAGCCTAGAATATGATATGCATCATGTAAATTTTAAATAATTTCATCATTTTCATCATTTTCATTATCCATGTTAGATGTTATTAGTCCTAATGTGTACATTAAAAGTCTCATATTAACCAATTTAATCAATGAAACAAATAATTGACTTCTTTGACTATCATATTCCAAAGTATAAAAGAAACTATCCCAAATTTATTGAGTCAATATTCTTGAATGATAGTTACACATTTTGTTATGCACCGGTTTTAAAATATTTTCATCAACTTTAATTAAGTACTTATCTTTTCTACACACAATTCTTGGAGGTGTTGTTGTTTGTGGAATTTTTTCAGAAGGTGTTTCAAAATCATTATATATTTCCATGAAATTTTCTTCATTGTTTGTTTCTTCATTATATGTTTCCATGAAATTTTTTTCTTTGTTAATTTCATAATTATTTGAGTCCATTATATTTTATTCATTTTTTGTGGGTAAATTATCATGCATAGGCTCTTTATCAACAAAATAAAAAACTTTAAACTTTGAATGTGAATTTCCAACATTATCTAATTTTCTACTGTCAATTTCATCATAGTTTAAATCATTATTGTGAATTTCATCATAATTCAATTCATTATTGTGAATTTCATGATAATTCAATTCATTATTTTAAATTTTATCAAAACTCAATTTATTATTATCAATTGCCTCATTATCTAAGGCATTTGGCTCATTAGGGTTAGTGTTTGTACCTTGTCTGGAATGAAATACTTGTATTCATACCTTGGTTTTTCTCTCAACTCTTCTAATTTATTTGATGTTTTGTTATTTAATTTCTTCCTCTTCCCTGAATGTGAAACATAGCCCATTTTGACAAAAGCAACCAAGAAAGTACTTCAAATGTGGGGTCTAAAAAAAAATACAACCAAGAATGTACACAAAGTATGTAGAGTACATAGGGAAAGTTTGTGGGGGTAACAATCTCTATTAAGGATAAAAATAGACATTGAAAAGTGAGTTTTTGTTTTTAATTTAAGGAAAGTGTATATGTTACAGGAACACGTATGCCTTCCTATAATGCATACGTGTTCCTTGAAGTACAGGCCTATACTATAAAAATAAGCAAAAAGGCTCATATTATATGCAATTTTTCCACTATAATACTATATTGTGATGCAGTAAGACTCAATAAGACTATAGTATGATGCATAAATCCCTAATATGATGCAGTAAGACTATTAGATGTTGTAATAATGCTATCATATCATGTAATAAGGATCAATATGATGTAATAAAACTATCATGTGATGCAATAAGAATATCATACGATGCAATAAATCTCTAATATGATGTAATGAGGCTATCATATGATGTAATAAGGCTCAATATGATGCAATAAGGATCAATATGATGCACAAATCCCCAATATGATGCATAAATATATAATACATGATCTAATAAGACTCTTGATAAGAATAAAAAGAAATAAAACTAATGAGTGATGCAATAAGTCTCAATATGTAAAATAAAATGAGGTAATTTTATGCAAAATCACATCATAGGTCTTTACAAAATTAGGTGAATAATAGGTTCACAAATTGGCACTAATCACATTCATGAATTTGTGTATTTGTTATGAAATCAGGGAACTTAGGGGTTGTGTTCGCTATAAAATTAGGATTTAGGGTTAGGGGTTTAGTGTAAAAAGTTTTTACATGTGTATATGCCATGAAATTAGGGTTTAGAGGAATTGTACATGTTCAAATGATAAAATGTGGGTTTACAATCAACATATCATGAAATGTGACTTACTTTATCCCTTTCAATCACATTGTAGACTCCAATTTGGGTTTAATGGGTTGAAATTGGCCACATTTGCATTTGTATTTGTATTTTTAATTAAATTAAGGTCAATTAAGCCATACATGTTTCATCTATAATAGATAATTGATTGGGACATAAATTTGGTTTATGCGGTCAATTTTTCCCAAATCACATCTCTAATTAAACCAATCGACTAATTGGTTCAATTCATAATAGATATAATCATACTTAATTTTGTCCCAAATCATATATCATGATCTTATAGTTATGTCAAAAAGGGGTACAAATTGGCCTCCCATGCCTCCTAAATTGAATTTCCCTTATAATTGAACCTTTTTATGCCACATGTGTACCTCATACACTCAAAAGTGGTAAAGATATCAAAGATGCATCAAATCCTAGAAGTTTTAGAGTTCATAATGCCCTGGGAGGCCAAATCCAATTACATATCACCACATAGACCTCATACATGCTCAAATGTGTCAACACTATTAGAGGTGTCAAGTCTTAGAAGTGTTAAAGAACTTTATTAGATCCTCGTGAGGCTTGATGCAATTAGATACATCACCATGTGTGTATCTTGTATACATATATTTGTGTTAGAGATATAAATATCGCTTGTACCAGAAGCATTAGATTTGTCAGAGCCTCAGGATGCCCAATGCAATCAAATATTTCCACATGTGTAGGTCTAGTACACCTAGAGAAGTGTTAGATTTGTTAGATATGCACATATTTAGTACTTATACATGTTCCATCATCAATGCAACCAATCCAACTAAGGATTATTCAAAAATTTATAATACATACATATAATCCAATAATGTTTAGAGATTGACATCGATCAAATCAACTCATGTTTAGTAAATAATTCACATTATGCGAGCCTCTAACTTTCCATTATTATATGAAAATTATCATGTAGAGCCCTTTAAGGTCCCATCCAAACTGAGTAAGCACTAAAAATTATCATTTTTCTACATATATGTATTCAAATTATTTATATCCCTTTGCCTTGAATTATATCTAGATCCTAGAGTACATTCATATTATGTCTTACACATGGGAGGGAACATAATTCAGCTTTGGACAAGCCTCAACCTCAAATCCAAAGATATAGAAATAATTTTAAGACATGTACTAGTTTCTTTTAGTCCACATCATAAGGTTTAAGCTCATTACAATGAAATATGAACTAGATGATTGAATATATATGTAAAAAATATATAATACTTAAAACCTCTGATGAGGGGGTGGACACTAGTATTCAATTCTTATAAACCATCTATATGAGGTGAGTAGTTCATCATCTACATGAATAATTATTGGGTATCTTTGCTCAGCATCATCCTTGAGGGGAAGCATGTCTCATATTTAGGGGACATTGTCATAGGTTTAATGTATCATGAATAATCTCAATAAAGTTTGAACTAGGGTGACTTATACATATGTCATACTTGGTCAATAATAGTTCTACACCATCATTTAATGGTTTTAAACAATGTCCCTGGTGCATTTATATATTTTCTAAACTATACATTCCTCACTACAGGGATGCCATCTTAAAATATCTTAAAACCATATCATCACTAATGGATACATGTGACCATTTCAAGTTTATTGAGCTCAAAACCACATCTTATACAAAAAATAATAATGTGTACCCAAATTGACCGAAATATTTAATAAAAACATGTACATACCTTGTACCTATCATCCTACTTTCATATCTTACCATCCCAATTACATAGTAAGGTATATAGCTCTATAGTATTATAAGCACCAAGTGTTGTCTAGCTTATTTTTGAGATTCCAATTGTTATATCCATTGTGTAGTTAGGACTAGTCCCATGTCAAAGACACACTCTTTAGATGGTGTGGGAATGGATGGAGTGGTTGATGGTTGTCCCATGTCTGATGGAGGGGTAGATGAAGGTGGTGCATAGAATGGAGGATTAACCATATTTTCAGAAGAGATCTTATTTTTAGTCATAATATGAATAATTTATTTGAATACATTAGGGGAATCAAGTGACTAATTTTAAAAATAAAAAACTCTTGTTAGACTTTTAATTGGGACCTCAAAATTCACCTATTGAATTAGATTCAACACATTTTAGGAATGTTTTTTGGACAATCCAAGGCATGATTCATAGGTATTAGGATCGATTAGATAGAATTATTAAAATAGATATCCAAGAGATGAAATTTTACACCAAGGGTTCAACTCTTATTTCTAATTACACAAGATTATTTATACTACATAGTCCAATTCAACAGGTTTTCCACTTAAACAAATTAGTTCAAAATTTATAAATAAAGGGGTCTGGTAAAAAAATATCAAAGAAATAATGAAAGTGTAAGATATTATTTTAGGAAATTAGGATAATATCAATAAGAAACTAAAAAATTAAGGGAAAGTAGGATTTTAGGCAAGTAAGGTGGTAAGGTATATCCTTTCCTTGGTAGGGGAAATGTCCCAATAGCTGTGCATGTTTTAATTGTCAAACAAGGATTTTGTTAACATGTGTTCTATTAATGAAACATATTGGTGTATATAAATATTAATTTGCACTAGAAGCTAAACATGTAATATCTAATACTTGTTCATCATTTATTCTATAAAATTAAAAGTAACCAATCACATCTTAACAAGTAAGAGTCAAGTATTGATACTCTAATGCACAGTGACTTGTACTTTAAGGGTTAAGTTTTGATCATAGGTTTAAAAAATTAATTTTATGACCACTCATGATAAAATTAGTTATATTATAGAATTTATAATGTGATAGACCTTGAAACCTTAGTTATAAGTAGTTAAGACAACATAGTGAAATGCATAAATTTTTTAAAGTATAATACAATGTTATGGTATCTTAATTCACTATCCAAAGCTAATGCGACTTTTCCCATATAAGAAACATGAAATTTTAAATTTCCCTTATAAAGATGCATGGCTAATGGGACCTTTCCCTATAAAAAACATGAAATTTGTTTATTTTGTATTATTTCAAAGTAATGCATACATGTTATATAATGCATATACATTGTGTATTGCATTATAGAATGCATATGCATTATAAAATGTATAGGAGTTATTTAAATTTGAATTTAAAACCAAGACTTTAGGCTCTAAACTGGCTTGGATTTCTAAGCCCAAGGCTTGGGACTGTGCATCTACAATCGAGACAAAGAGTTTTAGGAAAAACCAACAAATTTCAACTTCAATCACCAAATATGCTATGGATTTTAATTTTAAAAATTATTATCATTATGATGAGCACATTGTCCTCTTTCTAAATGTATGATTTTTATAATTTTTGGGCAATTTTAAGGGTTCAAACTATATTTATGTCTAATAATACCTTTTATAGGCCACTACATGCCCCACCCATACATGCCTATTCATGTTTATCTAATTTTTTTTAATTGATCCAAGTGCAAAACAAATTATATGGTAAGAAACTAAGCCTAAATCTACACACATTGAAACAAAAAATCGATTTTACTTTTTTTGAGGTAGTTAGGGTGGGCCAAATGGTTGACTATCCATTTTTTGTCAGTATTTAGGATCTATTTTATTTCAAAATTAATAAAAAATTATTCATAGAAAAAATATTTAAAAATTTAATAACACACTATAATATGTTATCTAAATATTCACCAAAGTATTTCTAACAATAGTTAATGATGCTAAAAAAATGTTGGGTTAGACGGCCATCTATTTAATATGTTTTCTTAAAAAAATAGGTCCTATTCAAATTTTAGATTTTTGACCTAATTATACTTAACCATTTTTTTTAAAATTGGAAACTAAACTCGAAATTCTATAATTCATGTTTTTATACCATCTTCAAAATTTGAGTGTAGACATCTCTAATTATCCATAAAAGTTAACATTTCTAAAATTTCAAAAAAATCATGTCCACAAGTAGGCCCTTTTTTGTCCCCCAAATATGTGCACTTACCATATATGTATATATATACATATATCCCTTTAAAAATACCAAATAAATAAGTTTCTACGAATTTAATAATATCAATTATTTATACTTATATTTCATCATTCTAAATGATAGTATATAGTCTGCTAAATTTGTACAGCCACACCCACACCCCCCCCACCACCCACACACACACACACACACACAGAGAGAGAGAGAGAGAGAGAGAGAGAGGAGAGAGAGAGAGAGAGAGAGAGAGAGAGAGAGAGAGAGAGAGAGAGAGAGATGAGAGAGAGAGAGAGAGAGAGAGAGAGAGAGAGAGAGAGAGAGAGAGAGGAGAGAGAGAGAGAGAGAGAGAGAATAAATATAGGTATATTTGTACATATATACCTATTCATTTGAATATATTATGCTTTAAGATCAAATTTTTTTGCCATAAGCCCATTTATCTCAATCTAAGTCTCTATAACTAGAATATATAGCTACAAGTTTTTTTTTTGTGATATATAAACACATATGGAAGCAAATGTTCCATGTTATAAATTTATTTTGCATGATCCAAATAAAACAATGTTTTTTTTATCACCCTTATAAGACTTTAGAATCAGCACAAGTGCCTAGGCAGTTTCCAAATATATCATGCTCAATATAAGTAAGATCAAATATTTTTTGCCATAAGATCAAATATTTTTTGCCATAAGCCCATTTATCTCAATGTAAGTCTCTATAACTAGAATATATAGCTACAAGTATTTTTTTTTGTGATATATAAAAACATATGGAAGCAAATGTTCCATGTTATAAATTTATTTTGCATGATCCAAACAAAACAATGTTTTTCTATCACCCTTATAAGACTTTACAATCAACACAAGTGCCTAGGCAGGTTTCCAAATATATCATCCTCAATATTAGGCCTTGTTATTATAACACATATATATCATGCTCAATATAGGTAAGATTTTTTAGGGACACTATATGATTTAAATTCCCAATTTTAACTATGAAAACTCAATCTATGTGTAATTTAAGTTTATTTTCCAATAATGTAGCTCTCCCAAAATTTCTAATTTTCAAGGATAAAAAGATAATTTTTCCCCCTTTAATGATTTGAAAGAGTCTTATACTAACTATACTTACACAACTATTAATTAATTATGTTTTAGGTTCTTCTATCTTAAAAATAACCAATTTTATTTTCAAATCATACTTAGCCCTCATTTCCATAGGCCTCTAAATGGAATCAAGTTCCATCCCAAAGTATATAAACACAAATCCCTATGTTTTTAATTATGAAATTTATTAATTAAATTCAATTTTAAACCACACTTAGGCTTGTCATCAATTTTATAGCCTTATGGATAGAACTAAGTTCCATCTCCAGTTATATAAACCTAAAACCCTAGGTTATATGTAACAAAATTTTACATTTTCACACATTCAAACAAAGTAAATTCTAAAATCCACATCAAACAACCATATATAATTTTGTTATCTTATTTATCTAAGTCTACAATCAAACTACAATTACAAATTTAGGTTCCACTGACCTAGTTATACAATGGATGTTTTTTAATTTGGTAAAATTATGGATTTTTCATCTTTCTTGTAAGCTATATTATCCCCTCTAATTTTTCCCCATTATCCTTCTTCTCTTTCTTCTTATTCTTTATCCAACCTCCAACCATGTTCTACATGGCCAGTCACCTCTTCTACTAAAACATAAGTGCTTCATTCTAAATTTATCTTTAATTATACCTAATATACATACCATGTTTGATAATTCCATAGTCCCATGCCCTAATTTACAACATGACCACCACATGCAACTTATTCATCATTGTGATAATGGCCAAGTCAACTTAACATAGCTAAAACCTAATTTCTTTTCCTTTTAATTTATGGAAATTTTTTTATATCATTTACATAATAAAATCTAAAGCTCTAAATTTATTTTTAATTAATTTTATTTGGGTTATTTTACCCTATTTACAATACCCCCTAAATTTGTCACCAAAAAGGTGCATAATTAAATAATAAAATAATATCAATAAATACCCAACATTTTTCTAGGAGTTTAAAACATGTAAATGGTTCACCTTACATAATTTAATATAATATAAATCATATCAATTTTTAATGGAAACATGATAACCCACACAAAATATACATATTATGCTAATCAAATCATCAATATGAGTAACTAGTTAAAATAAATGTAAACATGCCTTACTATCTATAAGGGCAAACAATGTAGGCAACATTCATCATATTAGCAGGATAATGACTGCCATCCATTTTATCTAGGAAAACAAGAGTGTGGTGTGTGTGTGTATATGATTTTGACTCAATTCTATTTATACCTATTGTTGATATCTACACACTCCTCCCCTATGACACCTCTTCCTATATATAATTGTGAGGGCATGATAGTATTGCAACCACCTTGATCAAACAAAAGGTACTTACTCTAAGAATATTACTAAATAATCAAGTACTCATAATATATAATTATCAATAATTATTATAATTAAAATAATTTTACATATGAAATCATAGTCAAACATGATCATATTACATTTATAAACATATCAAAATGTGTTCTAATATAATTGATTGTGTGTGTGTGTGTGTGTGTGTGTGTGTGTGTGTGTGTGTGTGTGTGTGTGTGTGTGTGTGTGTGTGTGTGTATGTATATACCAATCATATAGCATAAAAAGCTAGATATAATATGAAAATCAAAATAAAAAAATAATTATTTTCATATCTATTATTAATAATTAAATAGTTTTTGTAGAGAGACAATATTTAACATCCTACCCCCATAAAATAGGTCAATGTCTCAATGACTTTTATTTGAAACAATAGTTCAGGCAAAAATTGTTACTATTCAACAAAAAAATAATTTAAATAAATGGGGAAATAACCTCCATAATTCCTCATAATGTTTCCATTTAACACTATCCCCAAAATATTTCTCTTATTGGACCTTTCATTGTGATATTTTCCTATTATGTATTCTAATATTATGAGTATCAATTATTTTGATTAATTCTAATATGACCATGGCTGGATCAAAAAATTATAATGCATTCCAGTCCAAAACATGTGAAGGACCATCTATATATTTATTAAGATAAAATACATAAAAAAACATTATTAATTTGAGCTAAATTTGTTGGTAAAATAAGTCTATATGCTACCATAATAATCACATATATAAACACAAAGGTTCCTACATATATCAGTGACAATTTTACTAATTTCCTAAACTTAAAATAACATTGTCTCCAACTGAGAATTTCCTTTTTTTTAATTTAATGATTAGCATAACATTTATACCTATCATTGGCTTTAGTTAATCATTGTCTTATTAAATTTACTTGTTCTTTTATTTCCACAAGCATATCAGTTCCAAAAATCACTCTATCTTCTAATTTATCCTAGCTGATTGGTGTTCTACACTTCCTACCATACAATGTCTCAAAAGGAACCTTTTTCAAATTTAATTGGAATGAGTTATTATAAAGAAACTAAACTAATTTTAGGTATTCCTCTCAATTTTATTTCTTATTAATATACTACATCTTCAAAATATTCTCCAAATTTTATTCAATCTCTCTATTTTCCCATCTATTTTTAGATTGTAAGATGTAATGAAGTTAAAATGTGTACCCAAATTTGAATTAAGAGTTCAAAACCCTTAATTCATCATAACTTCCTTATCTAAAATGATCTTTTCTATAAACCCATGCAACCTATATACATATTTCACAATCCTTTTAGCGAGTCTTGCTGCATCATTTGTCATATTACTTGAAATTAGGTGAGATAGTTTGGTAATTTTATCTACAAATACTAAAATCATGTGATGATGGTTTCTAGACATAGGTGATCCTTGGATAAATTCCATGCTAATAACTTACCCATTCCATTATGGGATGGAATATGGCTATAAAAACCTAGTAGGATGAACATGTTCAACCTTAACTCACTGACATTCTAATCATCTAGACACAAAGTCTATCTCATCTTTTTTAATTCTTTTCTAGTAATATAATGGTCTTATATATACTAATATCTTAATCACTCTAATATTTCCTAAATATGGAGCATTGTGTATTTAATTTATCACAATATTCCTCAAATTTTCCCTATCAAGTACATAAATTATACCATTATATCACAAAAGTCCATCTTTATCAATTTGAAATTCATGGTATCTATGATCTTGATAATTCTTAGGTAATTCTTACTTTAATTGTTGGTAGAATTCAAATCTGGGTGAGAATTTTAGTACTTTATCTCAAAATCTAATCCTTATAGTGATTAATGTTACAATAAATCTTCCATGATTAAGGGCATCTACAACTCTATTTTCTTTGCCATTAATGTAGTTAATATCAAAATCATAGTCTGATCAAAATTATAAATGTTAACTTTAACAAGCATTAAGGTTAGATTGGATAAATATATAAATGAGTCCTAAATCATCAATTTTAAGATAAAAAGGCTTTCTCAATAAATAATGCCTCAAAATTACAAGACACAAACTATGGCAGCTAATTCTAGGTAAAGAGGAGCATATTTTGACTCATAAGGCTTCAATTTCCTTAATTCATAATTTACAATTAAACCATCCTACATAATAACTAATCCTAAATGATAATCTAATGCATGTGTTATAATTATAAAATGACCATTTAGAAATAAACTATGAAACATTGGTGCTTAAATAAGCCTCTTTTTTTAAAACCTAAAAGGCTTCTTCACACTTATCAGATCAAACATTTTTTTTTTCTTTCTGCTGAAGAGAGGTGATTAGATTAGAAATCTTAGAGAAATTTGTCACAAACTTCTTGTAGTACCCTGATAAACCCATGAAACTATGCACCTCATGTAATTAATTTTTCTTTCAAAACTATAATGTCTCTAATCTTGGTTTTATCCATAAAATAATCTTTTTTAGAGATAAAATGTCCTAAGTATTATACTCTTTTTTGAAAGAAGGCAAAATTAGACAATTTCCCATATATTTTATTCTTCCACAATCAATACAACACCAAATTCAAATTATCAACATGTTCTTATTAAATTTTAGAATAAATGAAAATATCATCAAGAAACACTTGAAAAAACTGATCAAGGTAATCCCTAAACATAATGTTCATGAAGTTCATGAATATGATAGGTGTATTTATTAGTTCAAAAGGAAGTACTATAAAATTTTAATGCCCATAATGAGTCCTGTAAGTTATTCTTAGAATGTATTCCTCTTTAATTCTAAATTGATGGTACCAGATGCAAATATACATATTTGAAAAGACCATTGTACCACACATTTGATAAAAAATATCATGAATATGGGGTAAAATACACATGTTCTTAATTTTTGACTTATTTATCGTTTGGTATTCAATACATGGATGAAGGGTTTTATCATTCTTCTTGATAAAGACTATAAATGAACCCCATGGTAAAACACATGGTTGAGTCAACCCTTATCCAACATCTCCTGAAATTAGTCCTTTAACTCAATTAACTCAGTTGTGGTCACTCTATAGGGGTCCTTAGATTGTGATTTCAATCCTTGAATGATATTACTGGAGAAGTTAAATTTCCTCTTGAGAGGTAGACCTAGTAATTCCTTTAGAAAAACATCCTAAAATTCTTGTAGAAAAGGATAGTCTTCTATTAAGGGTTCTTTAGTGCCACTAATTTCATACATTTTGACTAGGAACACTTGACATCCATTTAATTGAGACTTTTTCAATTGAATGGATGAAATTTTCATTAGTTTAAACTCTATTTGTTCTCCTTGAATTTGGGTTTGATTTCCCAAATTATTTAAACACATAACCTTATTAATAAAATAATAAAATTTGAATTTGTGTTTAGAGATCCAATTCACTCCTATGATCATATCATATGATCCTAGTGGTTTTGCATAAATATCAAAAATAATAGTTAATTATGGAGACTTTATCATAAATTCAACAAGACATCTAGAAACCTTGACCTTGGATTCATTCCCATACTAAATTAACCATGCATTTTCCATAAAACCAACATTCCTATATATTTTAATTAACATTATAGAAGAGGTTGAAGATTTAGCCTCTCTTATATCTATAAAAAATGTAATAGGTTTCCCAAAAAAGTTGCTTGATATTTCACTTGAAGAGGCTTGAAATTCCACTTGAGATTTGTCAAATGCTATGTGAATACATTATTTAAATTTTCCCTATTGCGATGTAGAGGTGGAAAAATTCTTTTTTCTACCATCTATATTCTACCAAGCACAATCTTTACTATAATGATATCCTCGACATGTAAAACATCTGGTAGGTGGTCCCTTCATATTATCTTGATTAAATCCATGGAATACTTCTCTAAAACCACTTTTAACTTTCCTATTCCTTAAATAATTAATGAATCTTACATTCTATATATTAAATAAATTATTGAAATTCCTTTATCATTTGTAGTTATTTTTATTGAAGGCTATTTTTGAGCTTTCGAACTTATTTTTAAATGTTTCTCTGACATTTAAAAGTGATTTAAATTTATTTTTTTCTTAACTACCTTTTCAAAGACTTGGTCCACGGTGGATGGTACATGCACACTTCACATCCTAGTTGGGGTTTTAAACCCATGATAAACCTCCTTATCTTAAAATGTTAATCTTTCTGATACTGTAGAACATACATCACGAGTTTTATAAACTACTCCTAGTATTCATTTACCAACAAATCCCCTTAATTTGGATTTTGTAAACCTATTAATTTATAATAAAATTATATCTAGGGTATCCATCATTCTCTATAAAGAGTCATAAACTACTCCTAACTAGTGGTAGTGGAATCAAGGCTCGTCTCAATATTCTTATTAGCACACCAAGTTATTTCTTCATTGGCTAGTTGGTAAGATCCCAAAAAAACCATGGTCACTTCAAAAAAAAATTGAATATTAAAATAGTTTTCCATTTTAGTGAGACAAGATTAAGATCCATCACCCAATACCATACCGTCAAACTTAGGTGGGTTCACTTTATTCATATCTCACACAAGTTGTATAAATACTTGAACTCTTACCAGTCTTTTTCCTTAACATACCCCTAATCCCTTGGCTCTTCCTAATCAACTAGTTGTTCCTATAGAACCACTTATTCATTTTGTTTCTATAGTCCACAAACTTATGAATTTATAGTTACTATCCTATTTATAGTCTCATTCATGACAATGAGTATTTGATTGAATTTGTAGTTTATTTAGTTATTTAAAATCAACTTGAGGTTTGAAATTCAAAGTCCCTTTTCCACTTTACTTACCTTGTGCCATTATCCTCACTAAAATTAGGAGAACTAGTTTTATGTTATTCATCTCATGAGGTCTTAGCATTAAACCTTCACTCTGATACCACAATGTTACAAACCCTCTAGGTTCCATAAAAGTTACATAATTTTTTCTTAATTTTCATATGAATTAATTATAAGATCATCCATAATTATATTAATGCCAATGTTTGAATAACAAATGTATTAGAAGTAATATATACAAAAATATATCAACCCACTAGTTAATAATATGATCCATTTAGTTTTCAAACAACCTCTAACATAATACAAGATGAAATTTTTTCATAAAATGGATAGTGGAAATATTCAATTACATAGAATCACTAATATAATCCACAAGTATTATTCAAATTTTTTTACAAGTCTCATAACCATTACTATATTGAATCATCATCAACAATAATGTATTTCATATTATATTTTAGTACAAGGTTAAATATACAAAATAACATGTATAGTAGTAAAAATAAGCCACATAAACAACTTATTGATACTTAAAATAGAAATGAATGTGATTCCCAAAAGGCTCAATAATTGAAGAGAGGGAGAGCATCATTGATGTGATTTTCATCTATTCATAAACTGTTAGTCTCCCACACACCTCGCCATTAAGAGTGTCCCATCTCTTCACAAAGGGGTAGATAAAAATAGTATTAATATTAGGAAATAAATTGGAACACATGTGTATACAATCACTAATACATGAAATAGTCATATAAACCATGCAAAATAATCCTCTATCTAATATGACATCAACATACACATATCTACTATAAAATATGGTGGAAAGACAACGCATCAACTATAACATTAATTTAGACAATATTTTCATTATATAAATCATATAATACATGGATCTGAGTCAATTTCACTCATACAAAATCTCTTTTAATGAATCAAAATATATCAAATGATATTAGGGGTAGATATGAGTTTCTAAAATAATTCACAACACTCTTCATCCAAGATCTCTCCAACACACCATTACCATAGTCATGAGTGCTTCACTATACATAAATTGAATAAAAAAATTTTATTCACAAATGAGATGAAATTGATGTATATTATAATGTACAGACCTTACTTAAATAGGAAATGTAAAATAAGACTCAATCCTAACTAGCCAATGTGGGTTAACTTCTCACATAGGACAAAACTAACAAAAGAATGAAAATCCCTGATAGAACCTAGTAAACATGAGAAAGAATATACTCTAACACCCCCCCCCTCAAGTGGATTTCAGGGCTAATAATAGAGGATGCAATGTGAAACTACATGTCCCTATGGACACCAATCCATCTTGTTAGAGTACATAGATGTCGAGTCATTGTAGTTTCCAACTAAAAGTAGGAATGGTGTTGAATATAAGGATCACTAAATACAAACACTAAACTCCAAATTATTAATTAGAGTGATAAAACCAAGGAAGCATTTCTTGAACACCCTCCAACAAGATGGTGAGAAGGGAGCATAAATATTGAAGGGGATACCACATTGATGCCATTGGTGGGGATGCCACACTGGTGTCACTATAAGAATCACCAAGAAGGACATAGAGTCAAGTACAAAATATTTATATCGGTTTTGGTAAATAAAGTGGCCAAAAATGATACCCATGTACAAAGGAGGAATCCAAAAACACTCAAAAATATAAATATACATATAACTCTCATGAAGTGGAGAAAATATAGAAACCCCATAGAAAAAAATCCCCCAAAAGATGATGCTGGAGTAGTTCACACTCCAATTACTCAAAAGTCACAAAAGAACTCAATATGTATGAGTGGTCTTAATCCACTACTTGATCACAAAAATAACTAACATTAAGATTCACCATAATAGATTCAATCAAGAATACTGTCAGTGGTGATGAAAATATAAGAGTATTGCATGTGCAGGTAACTCTAGACACCTAAGAAATAGAATATACACCACACCCCCCCCCCCCCCCCCCCCCCACCATACTACTAATTAGGTGGATCAATGACAAAAAGGTCTGCATGAGTGGTCTAAATCCACTACTTGAACATCAAATAGGCTAACATTGTATACACCAAAATAGCTCCATATCATACTGAAAGAGACTATCGAGCTATCAAAGAAGACAAAATAACATCAAGATTCACCAAAATATCTATATTTTAATATGTGGGAGACTATCAACTATCAAAAAGGTGGTGTTGAAAATACATAAAAAGTATCTAAAAGATGATGGCCCATGGTGGTAATGGAAGAGACAAGCAATTAAATAATTGAAGAGGTGCCCAAATTAGAGCACACAAATTCATAAAGGTAGACAAAGTTGAATTTTTAAACCCTGTCTATCACTTTATAAATTAGGGTAAGTACAATATATCCTATACATAAAGAAACCAAATAAAAATAATGAAGACACTAGTGTTCACTAGAATATCTCTAAGTAAGAAGACTTTCAACCTATCAAATAATCCATCCAAAAACATGAGAGGTGCTCTAAAAAAATGGAGCTAGAAAATGTCTCCATAGAATAATGTGAAGCATTAAGAAAGGTCCTCGAAGAAACATGACATAAACTATCAGTGTGTCAAAGCAATAATGTATGTCATGGGCTCATGGAAGAGTGTGGAAAATGGAGAAAAAAATTTCATGTATGTAAAGACACACCAAAAAAGGATCAACATCCAAAAATAATAACCTATAAATTAATGAAAACGGACATAGGGATCAACCAAAAATGCTTTTGAGATAGTGCATGCATGAAGTATAATGTAAAAATTAATAAGGCCCATAACACATGTAACCCCCTAGTATTGGCAATGCACACTCAAGAATAGGATGTTAGAATTAGCCAAAAATGCATTGATGAGTACAATAAATGATGATAATGCAATCCAAAAGAAGTAAGAAGGAAGTTTCTATTGCTTGTGAGGGGTTCTAACCTCTTACCAAATCAGACCTTATCCTCTAATTTAAAATAATTTAAAGAGATAAGGTACATTAAAATCAAATAATATTCCTTCAAAAAATGTTCAAAATATATCAAATGCATAACCACTAAAATGTCACTATATGACAACAAACCATAAGCACAAAGGAGAATAACCAATGTGAAAAGACCCCCTAGAATTTGGTACTTTATGTTGTAGTATATTTTAAAATATAAATAGGAAAAATGCATGGAAAGTGATAAAATATGAACTTTTAAATCAAACATCACTCAATTTTGATCTACCAATTAAAAGTTATTACACAATTAATTTCCTATAAATGAGGCCTATTTAATAAAAAGTTACACAAAAAAATTAAAAATAATACTATAACTAAGATGGACCTAGCCTTCCAACCACTTATTGGAATTATAATAGAACCAAGAACTTCCTCAAACCAGATAATGTCAAAAATACTCCTTTTTCTTAACCCTATGAGATCTCAAGTGAAAGTTTAATCTCACTTAGGCCTAAAAATTAAAGGAAAACAACCTATTGAAAGAAAATAATGCTATTTAAATAAAATATAATTAAATTTATTTTCAATGTAGTTTTAATAAAAGAGGATTAGGGAAAAATTATATTTCAACTTTTGAATTTGCAAAGAGATGGAGAATATAATGAAGCATCACCATGTGATGAGATGTGTCCCTCCACAACACATTGAGATGTTTTTATCCCATAGATCAGACTTTCCATTTAATAAGTATGGACCATTGATGTTCATAAGGTTGGGTTTCAACCTGGAACTAGTGGTGTCTTCTATAGAGATGGAAAAAGAGATCTTGAAAACTCATGATTTGTATTTTTATAACTAACCAACAACCACTAAAAAATAAGTGGAATATGGTGAAAATGATCTAAGATTGGCTCCTTATGGAGATTTATGGAGGCACATGATGAGAATAAACATGATAGAATTATTGAGTACTAAGAGAGTGGAGTCCTTCATGGATTTGTGAGAGGAAGAGCTATGGGTGTGCATTCCATTTGAAATAAGAACATGCATGACATAGTTTCTATCAGTGTTACCCATGCTACTCCCTCTATTATCTTTACTATAATGTGGTGAATTATGGGACTCACCAACTCCCTCACATACTCTAATTTGGTTGGCAATGGTGATGAGCTTACCTAGATGGTAAAGAAGGTCACAAACATGGTGGTCTATTTTTGGAGGATAATGAGGGTCTACAGCTGCCTTGGATGCCAAGGGATAATGATGTGTGAGGTTTTAAGATCCACTAGTATACCAATGGTTGAGTAGTGGTTTTGACATCACTCTATTATCAATCATGACCTGCAGATATTATAACCTATAGATCTGATCTCAATGCAAGATCAACATAGATCTTATGGTTACCAAAGTAATAATAATGTAAATGCAATGCTTCAATATGTAATAATAATTCACAAACCAAATTTATAACATAGTAACTATATGGTTAAATAAATACTGGATCTAATCAAGATGTCTATAGTTCCAAGAATCTATAAACTGAGTAATAGTTGCATACTAGTTGAGTAATGACTATTGAAGGGTGACTCTGATACCATGAAAGAGTTCACAACACTCTTCAGCCAAGATCTATCCAACACACCATTACCATAGCCATGAGTGATTCAACATACACAAGTTGAATAAACCAATTGATATTCACAAATGAGATGAAAAGGATGTATATTACAATGTAGATCCCTTGCTTAAATAGGCAAGATAAAATAAGACAATCTTAACTAGCCAATGTGGGATAAATCCTCATATAGAATGAAACTAGAAAAAGGATGAAAATCCTAGCTAGAACCTATCAAGCATGAACAATAATAAATGCTAACATTTTTAAGTAAACACCATCATATATCTATCACATTTTATTATGAAACATTCCTAGTAATTTTTTTAATATAAAATTAAGGCATACCAAATAATATTATACAATGCATCAATCAAAACAATAATTTAATGTAGAAATAATAATAATTCAACAATCTCATTGTTTCCATTAACTCAAACTCAATAATGTCATGTATAGGTTATTTAAAAGATCTATATTCAAATTAGACATACCTATAGGTATATAAAAAAGAATCCAAGATTTAAGATGCTATACCAATTTTACATCTCTCTCTTTGTTCTAGAACATAAATCTTATAAGAACTGATAATATGCAACAAAGTTAACAATAAAAGTCAAATGAGTCTCCAGATAGCACATAAAACACAAATAATGTATCTTAAGATTATTTTATATTTCATTGATAGCTTTATACATTCTAAACTTATTCCATTTTTCCCTTAATACAAGAAAATTATCATATTTTAATTAATATATTAATACAACATATATATGTTTCATATGCAAGATAAGCCATATATTTATCAATGAATCATTACAAATAATAAAATATCTATGAATGTGTATTTAATACATAAATATTAGTTCTTAAAAAATTTAACTTATTCAATATAATATCAACTATTTGTACAACCAATGAACAATTGTCCTCTTCAAAAAATAATAGTTATTTATATAAAAATACTTATAATTTCCCATTTTAACCTACATCTATATGAAATCATCCAAATGGAAACGTGTATATGTTCAACTAGATATCACCATGTTTGTTTAAACCATAAATTTGAATAGATAGCTAAATGTATCCATCATCATATGTATATATAAATATACATACATATATGTCCCATTATGAATACTAAAATAAAGCTTCCAAAGATCTAATATTATCAATTATTTATACTCAAATTTCCTCATTCTAAATGATAATATACTAGTCCGTTATATTTGCATATATATAGACACACACACATTATATATATATATATATATATATATATATATATATATATATATATATATATATATATAGACACACACACACACACACACACACACACACACACACACACACACACACACACACACACACACACAAACTAATCCCTCCAATATATTATGTCTTAAGTTCAATTATCTCAACTTGAGCCCCTATAACTAGAATATAAAGCTACAGGTCTTTGTTTTTTGATATATAAACACAAATAGAATCAAATCTACCATGTAATAATTCTATTTTTCATGTTCCAAACAGGAAAAAGCTATCACCCTTATAAAAATTGAAAATCAACACAACTACCTAGGCAATCTCCAAATATAATGAACTAGGGTTGGTTATTATAACATGCATATATCATACTCAACATGTGTAATATTTTTGAATGATGATATATGATTCAAGTTCCTAATTTAAATGTATACAAACACAATCTATGTGTAATATAGTATTATTTCTAATAATGGAGCTCTCCTAATATTTTCCATTTTCAAGGATAAGAAATATAGAATTTTTTCACTTCAATGATTTCAAGAAAGTCTTATAATAACCATACTTATACAAATGTTAACTATTTATGTTTTAGTCTCATTTATCCTAAAAATAACTAGTTTTATTTTCAAATAAGACTCAAATTGATCTATATAGTCATGTGGATGAAACTAAGTTCCATCCCCAAGTCTATAGACATGAAGCCATAGGTTTTAATTAATAAATTTATCAATAGAAATAAATGTTTCATCACACACAAGATTGACATCTGTCTGAATATATAATTTTCATGTTTTTTAGTTATAGTTATATATTTCATCTTTTTCCTAGTTTGTCCTATATGAGGATTTATCTTGTATTGGTTAGTTAGGCTATATTTTTGTTTTGCCTTGCCTACTTATGTGAGGGATTCCTATTGTACTATCATTTCATTCTAAATAATAATTTGAATTTATTTGTTTTACATCTCATTTTATTGCATCTTCATTTTGATGTTATTATTACTAACTCTTTAGATCTTAGATTCTTAGAATTTTTTTACCATTCCTAACATGGTACCAAAGCTTTGAGGGTTACAAATATCCACATTGCTAAAATATTTTAGACAATTTTACTTCTACTTCCCTTTTTTGAGTTGTTACTTACTCATACATATCTATAATGGTGTTAGAGAGTGATATTGATGTTTTGAAGAAACTAAGTTTAGAGAGGCATTAGATTTTTTTTCTCTCAGACAATGTCCTTCTTCCTTATACTATCATTGGATATTCTAAAGGCATTGGTATTACTACCCAATTATATCCTTGGACTTTTCCAAGCCTGGGCATTTTCTCTGGGGAGATTGAAACTAGGCATTAGAGATCAGATCTTCCTAGTCTTTGACCTTTACACTAGAAGATACCTATGCACTATAAATTTATTCTTTGACCTCTATGTTGGCATAGAGAGCACTATGTGGTATCCTTTATATTTTTGATGTGTTGTCATTGAGTGTTTTATAATGCATTGGAGGTGATCTTCCAAATGATGTGGAAGAGATAAGGCATTATTGTTTTTATCTAGGAATTGGAAATTAATTTTCTAGGCTGGATATGAGGGTGTTTCAAGTTAATTAAATGCTTAGGTAGATATGTGTTTGAATTATTTTAGGTCTCCACTTATGTTGAATACTACACTTTCTGATAAAATTATGTTGCTTGGAAGGAATTGATCTCATTATCTACTTCACATTCACATCTAGACTACATCTTTGATAGGATTGTGTTGTTATAGCATCGTAGAGGAGTGGTGGAGCCTTGTTGGAAATCATTCTAAATTTTTTGGACTCTTCGTATCTAAGAACTACATTTATTTTTCTTTGAGTTTTCTACATTGAATTAATGAAATAGATGACATTCTCTAGTAGCACATTGGTAGCATTTTCTCTCTTGGTGGCATCCTATTCACTTATTCATACATGTACTAGGTAAAATCCATGTAAAATTCACTCATTTCTTTTTTAAATATACTTTTATTTCATTAGTTTCTTTATTAGGATTTATTTTTTCATTAAATAAGAAGTGTCATTCACTTACATACAGATTGAGGTGACAAGTAGGATCTTTTTTCACTTTGGTTAGCTTTGATAAGTCGATGGTTATATTCTAGTTCCAATGAGTGGTTGGAGTCCTATTTTATTTTTTGATTTGGTCACTAAAATTAGTTTGTAGTGTCTTTTTTAATGTTTTTGACCCATATATGAGATTTTGTAATGCCTATAGCTTTTGAACCATAACTCAAATTTGAATTTTTTTTTAAAATTGTATGGTTTTTAATTTTATATCCATTAGTGTCATTAATTTTTAAAAATGCACTACTTTTATAAAGTTCCAAATTTGGGGGTCCTTGATACAATATTTTTGGGGGTCATCTCGGTGCTGATTTGTGCACCATTTTGTACTTTTCTACTCTTTGGTGATTCACTAACATAAATTATAATTATGGTATTGATCATTGTTAGTCTTTGAATACAAAATATTATCATAAATGGAGATTTAGAATGGAGAGAATCATAAAATGCAAAGTATTATGATCCCTAATGAATGAAACTCAATCACATTTTACATGAGAGTTTGTAAAATTTAAGAACTAATATAATTTTGAAGAGTGTATGGGTTGGATAGTGAATTATTTGAGTGATATTTCTTTGTTTCATTTGGATGGGTGTCATACTCCATTAAAAATGTGGGCTAAGCTAAAGGGTTTGTTTGGAAAAAGATATCACATGAGAGCCATGTAGCTTGAAGTGAAGCTTACTTCACTCAATCCAGATGACTTTGCCTATACTATATACTACCTCACTAAGTGTAAGAATTTTTGACACAGTTTAAGGGAAGTGGTCTAAGTAAGAAAGATGAATAGTATGTGTAATTTATTTTATCTAAGTTGAGTGGTCCATTCCAAATCATTGCTTCTACATTTTTCTCTAGCATGGATGCCTTAGGTGTAGCATTCAAAATGCTATATTTAGAGTTATTTTGTGAGAGATTTAGTATGGAGGAATCCAAGTTGTCTCACCTTGAATATTTCACCTCTCAAAAAACATTAGTATCATCACATCCTAGGGACAAGGTAAAAACAAAGTGTAAGAAGAAGAACATTATTCCTCCATCTAAAAAGGTACCTAATCTCAACACCAACACATCTAAACCCAACTCATCTTTCAAATCCAAGAATAAGTCTAACCCATTTTACTCCTATTGTAGGGGGAATGTCTATGAAGAGTCTAGTTGTTTTATGAGAACATAAGCCCTAGAGGATGCCATTAGGAAACATAATATCTCTATCTCCACTCCTCTATATCATGAGCATGGGAAATCATTTAATGTTATTGGGAGATGATAGTCATCTATTCCAGACAGTTGGGTTCTAGATTATATGCTTCACACCATGTGAATTATTTAAAGGAGTCATTTGTATCTCTTGGTTTTAGTTCTATGTCCAACATTGATGTTGGATATTCTTCTTTTATTTTTGTTAAGGGAAAGTGTGACATATAGCTAGATGGTGGATGCATCAATGGTGCATTATATGTTCTGGAAATCATTTCAAATATAATTTTAGTTTATCAAAATTATCATTTTGGTTAGGGAAAGATAATGACTTTCACACCATATGGTGATAAAGTTTGAGCTTTGTTAGATCCACACACACTTATTTCACATGGTGTTGTTGATCATAGTTCTTGACTCTATTATTTTGAGGGTTTTGATGATAATCCTCTATTAGGGAATCATTTTTTTTCTCATATAGGTTCTGAGAGTAAAATTTGGCATGAGAAATTTGTACATCTAAATTAAAAATATTTAAAGGAGTTAAGCACTCATATTATGGTAGAGGGTCTTCCTACAATTTCATGTCTTGATGGAGTTTGCCCTTGTTGTGAATTAGGGAAATAACACCAAGATATGTTTCCTAAGGGTATGTACATGAGATCTTCTTCACTATTCTAGCTTATTCATAGTGATTTAATGGTCTTTCCTACTCCTTTCAATGGAGTTAAGTATGCACTTACTTTCATTGATAATTTATTGAGGAATACTTGGGTTTATTTCCTCAAGTATAAGAGTGATGTCTTTGCTCACATCAAAGTATTTAAGTTTTGGTAAAGAAAAACTCTTCTAGATACATCAAAAAGCTTCATATAGATAATAGGAGGAGTACTTTAGTTGAGAGTTATATAATTTTTTGATAGCTCATGATATTGTTCACTAGGATTTGGTTGCACATACTCCATAGTACAATGTCTTAACATAATAGAAGAATTAAATTTTAAAGGATATGGCTAAATGCATAATGCATTTATGGGATTTACCTCATATTTATTGGGTAGATGTAGTTAATTGTGCAAACTACATTAAGAACCACACACCACATAGAGGACTTGACCATTTGACTCTAGAGGAGGCTTGGTCTAGAACCAATCCCAATATATATTTTTTAAAGTCTTTGGGATCCTTGATTAGGAAATTATACCCAAGAATAAAATGAAAATAATGGATAAGAAGAGAAAACCTTTGATTTTTTTTAGGGTATTGTGAAGATATGAGAGGTTATCATCTTTTAGATCCTAATACTTATAATGTTCATTTTTGAACATGTATAAATTTTGATGAGCACTTCACATATCATAACTCTTTATATTATTCCATGACTTCTTGTTAATATTTTGATGATTAATCACTTCCTCTTTAGGACTCATTATTTGAGGAGCTAGTTTAAGATATTCCTAAGGAGGTTATAGAGGTTGAGAATCTTCCTCACACTGATATTGGCACTATGCCTAGGTGGGATTGTACTAAAATTTATGAGGTAACACCTTTAATATAATATATTCCACCCATTAGACATCATCATGCACATTCTACATGTTTTGTAATTTTATGTCACACATTTTTTGGGGATCTAGAGTCATTTTTATAGGCTCATGGGATATAGGAGTGGGATGATGTGATGACAAATGAATATTATTCTTTGATGAAGAATCATACTTGGGATTTGGTCACTCTTCCTAAGGGAAGAAAGGTTGTTAGGTGTAAGTGGATTTACTACACCAAGTATGTAGTTAATTAGTCCATTGATAAGTATAAGGCATGTCTTGTTGTAAAGGGGTTCTCTTAGGTCGAAGGTATTAATTAATATGAGAATTTTATGCCTTTTACCAACATGGATTCTATTTGCCTTATAATTTTTCTTGATACATCATAGGGTTAGCCAGTTCAACAGATGGAAATTAAGAGTGCCTTATTTCATAAATAATTGCATGAGAAAATCTATATGGATAATCTTGCTATGTTTGTTCATGATTCTTATCTTATTTATTGACTTAGTAGTTCTCTTTATGGTCTCACATAGGCCCTTCAAGATTGGTCTGGGAAGACAAATTCAATTATTATCTCCATTGGATTTATTCATTACCACTCCAATCCCATAGTGTATATTCAGTGTATTGTGGAGGACATTGTTAAACTAGTCTTGTATGTTGATGATATTCTTCTCATGGGTATCTCATCATCGCATATTTAGGATATTCAACATGCACTTTTAACACAATTTGAAAAGAGAGATGTTGGTATTTTCCACTTCTTCTTTGGTTTAAAAATTTCATAGTTAGATATAGGTATTTATTTGATTCAGCATAAGTACACCCTTGATATTATTTAGTATTTTGGTATGGTTGATTACAATACAAGTTCTTCTCCTTTTTAGTCTGGAGTGACTCTCACTATCACTTGTACTACTCCACTTTGTGATCCTAGATTATATAGGTAGATGGTTAGGAGCCTTATTTATTTGACCCATACTTTCCCTGACATTTCATTTTAAGTTGGGATTGTATCTAGGTTTGTACATGCTCTAGATGAAAATCATTTACAAGTTTATAAGAGTATTTTGCAATATTTTTGAGGCACTACTCATTTTGAATTACACTACACTAGGGTTTACACTCAGCTAGTTGGGTAAAATGATTCAGATTGTATAATTTCTCTTGATGATAGGTGTTCCACTTTTGGAAAGATATTTTTCTTAGTTCTTTACCTATTTTTTGGTTGTGTAAAAATTATCAGACTATTACACTTTCATGTATAGAGGCTAAGTATAGGGTAATAGTTATAGTGAGTTAGTAGGTTCTTTATCTTCATTAGTTATTGATAGAGTTTAGCTTCACATAGGATTCACCTACTATAATATGGTGTGACAACCAAAGTATAATTCATAGATACCACAATTGAGTTGAGCACCAATGGATAAATCACATTGAGTTACATATACACATCATTCATTAACACATTTAGGATGGAGTTCTTAGCTTCAAATACATTCTAACTCAGCAACAAGTTGTAGATGTCTTCATGAAGGATTTTACATCACATAATTTATTTGAGTTTCATGGCATGCTTAGGGCTTCAAAATTAATCCTTGGGGGTGTTCATGAGGACATCTTCCTTCTTCATTTTATGGATACATATTATACATGAGTACCTTATCAAGCACAGTTATTGTGAATCATACTATGGATATGCCACTATTTATTTATTTTATCTATTTTTATCCCCTATCTTCAATTGAGGGTTGGTGTTAGAGTATGTATTTATCATGTTTTATAGTTATAACTAGGTATTTCATCATTTTCCTAGTTTGTCCTATGTGATGATTTATCCCACATTGGCTAGTTAGGCTAGTTGTTTATTTTACCTTGCCTACTTATGGAAGGGCTTCCCATTATACTAGAATCTCATTATAAATATGAATTTGACTTGATTTTTTTTCCATCTCATTTGTTTTTATCTTCATGTGTGATATTATTGTTTCTAACTCTTCATATCTTGGCTTCTTGGAAGGTTTTTACCATTCCTAACAACATCATGATTATAGGCTTATAGATGGAACAGAGTTCCATCCCCAGGTGTATAAACCTAAAACCTAGAGTTATATATAATAAACTTATACCATTTCACACATTCAAATGAAGTACATTATAAAACTAAAAGAAGCCATGTACAATGTTTAATGTTATTTTTCTAAGTTTGCAATCAAACATAAATTACAACTTTAAATTTCACTAACTTAGTTTTACAGTGGATGTCATCTAATTTTTTTAAAATGGTGGCCTTTACTTCTTCCTTATAATCTCTATTTTCCCCTTTGTTATGTCCCTATTATCCTCTTTTTACTTCTAATTCTATTTCCAAACTTTGACTATGTTCTACATGTCTAGTCACCTCTCCTACTAAACTACAAGTGCTTCATTGTGAACTTGATTTTACTTCCACCTAATCTTCATACCATGCCTAGTAATTTGGAGTCCCATGCCCTAATTTCTAGCATTATCACCACATCTAACTTTTTCATCATTATAAGACTAGCCAAGTCAACTCAACATAACTAAAACCTAATTTCTTCTCCTTTGAATTCATGGTAATTTACAAATATCATTTACCAAAAAAACTCTAAAGTTATAAATTTATTTTTAATTCAATTTATTTGGGTGATTTCAACCTATTTTTAACCCCCATGTCACCAACAGGGGACATAAGTAAATAATTAAATAATATCAATAAACACCCAAAACTCTCCTAAGAATAAAAAACACATAAATGGTTCACCTTGCATAATTAAACATAATATCATTCATATAAATTTTTAATGGAAACATGAGAACCAACACAAAATATACATATTATTATAATCAAATCATCAAAACAATTATCCATTAAAAATAAATACAAACATGGAATAATATATACAAAGATAAATAATGCAAGAAACACTCAATATATTGGTATAATACTAATTTCCATTCATTTTATCTAAAAAATAAGAGTGGTGTGTGTGTGTATAGGTTTGGTTCATTTATATTTATCCTCATTTATGATATATTCACCCTCATCCCCTATGATAGTCTCCCTCTGTACCACTTATGATGGTGGGATTGTCATGCAAGCATCTTGATCAAATAAATGGTAGTTAGTCTGAGATTATAACTAAATAATAAATTACTTATACTACATAATTATCCATGAAATATTGGAATATAAATAAATTTGAAAATGAAATCATAGTCAAACATGATTATAGTACATTCATGAACATATGAAAATGTCCTTTGATATAATTAATCACAAATAAAAATATGTATGCCAATCATATAACATAAAAATCCATATATAATATGAAAATCATAATTAAAAATAATTAGTTCCATATTCCTTACTAATACTTTAGTAGTTTTCAGGGCTTTGGATAGGGTTTAATAGCCATTGTATTTAAATAAAGGATATACATGTTGAAATGCATTATCAAAATTAGAAGATCACTTTACAAGAATTTTAACAAGGATATGTACAGTACGAAAGAAATATTATTTTAGTGGGTGCATTAGAATTACAATAATTAAAAAAATACAAGACTACTTAGTTTAATGTTATAAAATAAATCAAGAGAATTATGACTATGTATAAAAGATAAATCAATCAAAGATATTATCTAATAATAAAATGCAAGTAAAATTAAAGGATAAAATTTGATCTAAGCAAGGGCTTGAATGATTTTAAGATCTTATATGTACTTTTTAATTCACTTATTAGTGTTTACCCGATGTCTTATAACACTAAATACAAGTGTAGAACTATGCTTGTATCCCACTAACCCTAGTTTCAAGGGTAACTTGAGAGTAACTTACATGGGAGATACATTCCTCTTAGGTGTACCAAAAATAAGATAGATAAAAAAGGCTTCCCATTGGTATAAACAATGGACTATACACATTTCTAATATACCATGAAAAGACATGGAAACAAAAGGTTCTTTTTATATCTATAATATGGATATGATTATTAGAGTAAAACCCCTCAAACCATAATGTTCATAAATAGAACACCAAGTAGACCTTAATGAAATTATCTAATTAGTTTTAAAATTGTCTAAACACAATTTATAAAATAAGTAAAGATATAAAAATAAATTAATATAAAGGACAAATATTTTTGATTAGGAAAACAAAAAAAATTAAACCAGTGTCAAAATAAATAATCTTTGTGTCAATATCTATGTGAGGTGATAAGATAAAAATTTTAGTGTCATATTTTTCCAACATTAAAAATTTTAAATAGTTATATTACAGATAGTATCCAAGGTGGAATGCCCATTTTTGAACTAAAAATAGGTGTGACACAACTTTAATGAAAAAAACTAATGAACATGGATATATGCTTGAATCCATTTAGATGCACAAAATAAAATGAAAATCCTGCAACTACCATTAAGGATTAATAGATAAAAGACATTAATTTGAAAGCCCATAGTCATAAATCCTTTGGCCCAACAATCTAAAATTCCATCACAAGATTGCACCAAATGAAATCAATTCTCACCCTTGGAGAGGGTTCTTCACACTCTCTCCAATCGAGTTATAGTATTAGGACAACCCCAGGTTATGGGTCACCTATGTTGGGGTTGAACCTCTAGAGTAGGCTAGTTTCCTCTTTAATGCTCAACTAAAAATAAAACTAAACCTAATTCTTCACAGGAAAAGGGTTAAAAAGAGAGTGACAGAACTTAAGATAACTAAAAGGGTGATAAACCAAATTTAAATGGACACTAACATAAGTTTGAACCCACACTAGATCAGTAAAAGATAACTATGACTTACTCAATCTCATAATCTCACTAATTGCAAAAATATTTCATAGAAGAGGTCTTAAATAGAATAATAATCTAGACCTACAAATTGCCTTGAGAACATCTTCAAAGATGGAAGTAGAAGGACAACAAACTGAGAAGAATCTCTTTCATGAATTTACCATACACAAGCATATTAAACACTGATTTAAGATAAGAGATAAGCAAAAGGTTAATTCTATTGCTTCAATAGGTAGTTATTACAATATTTTGATAAGGTTTAACCTTATAAAAAGAGAACTTTTTCAAGCATCTCGATGAGTATCCTTGTCTCAAAAATAAAAATGCTAAAATTTTCAAAAGCTAAGAACCTTTACAAAGTGAATGAGACCAAGATATATAGAAGAATAGAGACAACCTAAAAGAGTGGGCAAACACATTAACAGAAAATAACACTTGTCCCTAGTCATTTAATTATCTTGAGCCTCCACCTTTTTTTCCTTAGCCAATGGAACATTATCACCCATTTGGTCAATCAAACATTATTTATGGCTTGTTGAGTGGGAAGGTCGGCAAAGGCCTCAAGGACACATTAAATGCTCCTAGCCATAGTTCATAATACTAGATATTTTATTTTATACTTCATGTCAACTTCTGCTTGAATACAAAACTTTCATGATCATATACCTAAAAAAAATGATTTGGTTCCTTTAGGTGGCTACTTATCAAAATAATGACCATGCTAAAGAACAAATATCTTTTACTTTAATTACACCTCTAGTTTATCCTCATGTTTGGATCATAGGTCTATCTATAGTTAGAAAACCAATTCAAGACTATTGGTTTTCCTATATATTCCATATTAGTATAGACCTATAAAAAGTATAGCCTTTTTCTAGATTATAACATGTCTAAAAGACCCATCCCTTCTCTACAAGAACCCAAACCTATATATGTATACTTGGATCTTCTTTAAAAAATTCAAACACTACTGTAAGAGGAACTTTTCTCGAATAAAAATATGAATTATAGGTTCATCTTTTAGCCTTAATGGTGATCTATATATGTTTATTGTATCCCAATGCTTTACCTAGGCCATTCCATATCCCTTTGAACCAACTCTAATGGCATCAAAAGACCCTATAAACCATATGTTTTATGGTTAAAAATAGATTACCAACTTTCGTCAAGAATCCTAGGCTTATCTTTGGCCTGATTGGTTATAAAAAATTAACTTGACTCATTGACAAGTTGACTCAATTCACTCCATCAATTTCAATTTATACGAAGGACTATGTATCATTGATCTCCTAGCAGTTAAACATGCCTTTGACACTTGTCACATGTATATTTACCCTTGAGATTTATTAAAATTTTTATTAGTGCTCATTGTTAGATCCAAATGTATGATGAAATGTGGACTATCAATCTATCGAGACACACTATTTGAATTCCAACAACTATTGATTAAAACTTGAAATTGAAGTCTATGCAAAGGGACCAAATTTATAATTCTATATCTTGAATCAAAGGGATCATGTGGGAACCAAACTTGTAGGGAATGTAATTAACACTAAAAGGAATAAACCCTTTTGATCCATTAGCTATTTAAGCTTTCCATGTGATTTTATAAAATGTTGAAGTTGACTTGTCTTGCATGACATCTTGATGATGGCTATTTTTGAAATGGATAAGTATGGAAACATATAAAATCTTATGTTACGAGCCATATTTTCCCATGCATGTCTTTTCTACGCTTTATTGAAGGACCTAAAACCTAGTGCATATGAATTGGACTTCAAAATGGACAAACCCATATGCTTATTTGTTTTTGAGGTTGTCATACATGTGAGATATAACACCATGAAAATTTCTACTCAACTCAAATTGCACATAGAAAACATAGTTAAAATTGCTTTGGAGGTTGACTTTGCATGCTTATATCTTTCATGGTGTTACAATGTGTGAGATGTAACTTAGCATGAATGATCTTGGTATAAAATTGAAAAAACCCTTTTGACGATTTCTTATGACTCTTCTATACATCTAAGATATGACCTCATGAACTTTCCTACTTTTGATTTATAAATTCTTCATTAAATTATGCAAGAATTTTCTATGTGGGTCAAAAATGGCCAACAGCTTTAGCAACTCATATGGAAGCATTCCTGCTATGTTTTGAGAGCCTAGACCATAATATTATTCAATCCATTGGGTTTTTAGTTGTTAGATTCTATAACTAAGTTGAACCTCCCTTTTGGAGAAACAAGGATTAAGAGAAACAAAACACAACAAAATGCCTGGGGCACATTGGAAAAGAAAAAAATAGAACATAAAATAAAAGTGCACAAGGGACCTAGAGGAAAGCAAAATTTACTCTACCATGTATAATATGTTACAAATGATTCCATACTTAATAATAGGGATTCAAATGAATGTCATTAAATGGGATGGGTATTAACTATCTATCCAATTAGGTAAGCTAAAAAACATTGTGCTCTTTCCATCCATGGATCAACTAAAGACCACTCCAAAAGATGTCAAACATGTTATGGTTTCTTAGTTTGGCCTTTTTTTAATCCCATTTGAGAACTAAGTCCCCTTCCTTAAATTTCATTGCTTTAGCATTGTTGTCAAAAGCCTTCTTGACCTAGGCTTGATGTGATTCCAAAATTTTCATAGCAAGGTCTCTAGTTTCTTCCATCTCCATGAGTTCTACCATCCTCTAATTCATGGACTCATCCTCCATCAACTCAAGTTGATGAGCTAACTCTGGTGTAGGAAGATATAGGGAGATGGTAAATTTGGCTTCGCTTTCATACATAAGAAAATATGGAGAATTACTAATGGTATTTTTAGGATTCATTCTATTAGTCCACATGGCTATCTTTAGCTTGGTGTGTCATGTTCTCTAATTTTCTTCCATGGTATTCTTGATGATTATCAACAAGTTCTTATTTGTGGACTTTGCTAGTCTATTTCCATAAGGATAGTAGTTGGAAGAAGTGATAAGACATATGCCTAGTTTGAGAGCCCATTCACTTATCTTCATACCAAGGAATGCTAATCCATTATAAAAATTTATGGTAGTCAGGACACCAAACTTGGTTACAAGGTTGCCATACAAATCTAAGACTGCAACCTCACTAGCTTATTTCAAACCAATAATTTCCACCCACTTAGTGAAGAAGATAGTTGTAGTGAGTACCAATTTATGCCCTGCACTTGATAGTAGATGTATCATTCATATGAAGTCTAATCCCCATTATATGAAGGGTTGATCCACCTAAACAGGATTGAGTGGAAGGGCTACTAGTTTTTATTTTCTTGCAAGGAGAGAAAACTTATGGCACTTTCTAACCCATGCATGAGAATATTTCAAAAGGATGGGCTAGTAATAACTATCCCTCATCACTTTATATGTAGTGGTTTTAGGTGAAAAATGGCCTCCTATAAGTCCATCATAGAACTGATCTAAGAGTTTGGTTACTTGGTCATCATCTATTCATCTAAGGAGTACTCTATTGAGGTCCTTTCTAAAAAAATGCCATCAATTAATGCATAAGGTATAGATTGAATCTTTAAGTACCTTATTTTAGCTCTATCCAAACCTTGGGGGCATTCTCTTGTTACCAATAAGTGTGCCATATTTTGAACCTAGCTCTTTTGAAGTGGAAGTACACCTACCTATGAGTTTTCATGGGTCACCAAAACAACTTCATTATCCTTTTAGAGTTCATTTACCATGTGCTCACATAATCCCTTTCCCATGACTAGCTTGGTGACCTTAATTTATATGTCATATTCTATGACTTTTGTGATCTATCTTACCCTCTTCTCACTTAAATATTTGTTAAGGAGGAAATATCTAACTCCAACATGAGACACCATAAGATGGATCTTATTGTTGGAGATCATGGGCCTAAATTTATAGAGGCTTATCAAGATTGAAAGAACATCTATCTCAATTAAAGTGTACTTAACCTCATAGCCTTCTAGCCCTTGACTTAAAAAGGTAATTGGCTACTACATTACTTCACTCTTCTTCTACATTAGTATAGTTGATTTGTTGTCATTATTAGCAAAGGTATACAAGATGAATTCTTTAGAGAAATCAAGATTTAAAAGTGAGGGTGCTTAGGCAATGGCCTATTTTATGGCTTTAAAATCTATCATGCCTTCATCATACCAAACAAACACTTGGATTTTATTTAATATAATGGTGACAGATTTGACTAGGTTTGTAAAACCTAATATGAACCTTCTCAAAAAGTTGATATTCCTAAGGAAGCTTTGGATCCCCTTTATATACTTTTGCAAGGATAAGGATAAGATATCACTTACTCTATTAGGGTCAATATATAACCCCTCTTTTGAAATAATATGGCTTGTAAAATTTACCTTATGCATAGATAACACACGTTTTTGGAGGTTTAATGAAATTCCATACTCTCTACATCTTTGGAAAACTAGCCTCAGATGGTCTATGTGATCACTAGTGTTCTTGGAGAATACTGTAATGTCATCTAAGTAGACTATCATCATTTGATTTATCAATCCTTGAAAATCCATGTCTATCACCCTTTGAAAGGTTGTCCTAGCATTGGATAATCCAAAAGAAATTTTTTGATAAGCAAAAGTCCCCTCTTGGTGGTGAAGGTAGTCTTATACTAGTCCTCTTCTCTCACTAGCACTTGGTTATAACCTCAATATCCATCTAAGAGAGAGAAACATTATAAACCAACAACTATTTATAGGAGTTATTTCTTTGTTGGTAGAGGGTAATAGTCCTTCAAATAAACCCTATTAAGATCTTTAAATACTACACATACTCTTATTTCCCCACTGTTCTTTCTAATAGGTATTAGATTATCTACTCATAAATATTGTTTGATGGGGAACATGATCTTAGACTCCACAAGCTTAGTCAACTCCTTTTTCTTGAGCTATTCAATCTTGGGATTAATGGGCCTCTACTTTTTCCTGATAGGATTAGCATCAACCTCTAGATCTATTATGTGTTAGGCTAGATTAAGATCAAATCCCTTTATGTCATTATATTTCCAAGAAAAAATTTCTAAATATTCCTTATAGATCTCTATGAAAGCATGTCTTTTATCTTTAGTTCTTACCTTTCTAAGCTTGAGAAGCTTCTCCTCAAAGACAATAATTCTTCCATAGTTCTACTCATTATTTGAAATCACTACTTTATCCTTCCTCATATGGTTCCCTTCATGAAAATAGACCTTATAGGGTGACTAGCCCTTTAGGAAGCATATTGGATTTTAACTAGATAATCTACTCCCCAATTGGTGTTGTAACATTTCTTGATTGAGGAGAACTTTTCTTCTTGCTATAAGAAACATGTAATCTATTTATCATTTTCAAAGACCTTCTAGTGAGATTCATTGTTTAGAACTGATGGTCCTATTACCACTTTGATTTATGGTTAAAACTTGGTTCCTTTCTAGTTCATTGGGGATGCCAAAATGAGCCCCCATAGTTGCTAGCCTATCAATATGTTGATTTTGGCCTCTCGATACTGATTAGATGTTCAAATCCTCAAAGTCCTCAATGAGGTCCCACACTCTATATTTTTAGGACTTCATTAGAGGGTCCTTCATGGCATTTTGATCTCTAACTTGGTGCACAACCAATTCACTATTGTCATATAATTTCAACTACTTGATCTTTCTCTTATTGGCCCATTGAAGGCCATGGATAATACCCTCTTATTTTGATGCATTATATGAGTAGCTAAATTGGGACCTATAAGAAGAGTAGTACTTATCATTTGAAGGGGAAATTTACATGACACCTACACCTACCCTATGCTTGATATTTGAGCTGTCAAAGAATAACCTCCATACACCACTAGGATATTCTTGAGGATTTATGATGAATGGCATAGGTGGGTCTTCTTCATGTAAAAAGAAAACATCTGAGTCTATTTATTCAACACCTTATAAGGGCTCCACTAATTGGTTATCATTTTACAACTCATCTAGGAACATGTTTTTTATCTCATCTATATGAGAGTTCAAATCTTGCCCCATTGAAAATTCATCCTCATCAATGATGGTGCAATTGATGTTGACATTATCTATCCCATAGGGATCTTTATGAAATTATGAAATGGGATTAGCCTTGATTGGCACCTTAGTCTCATACCTTGTCTTAAAGGTCATATAAAACCAGTTTGCTACCGATAGCCCATATCATTGTTTTGAATTCTCTGAATAAGCATAGCATAAAGTGAGGAGGCACATCCAAAACTAATACATATTAGGCTAAGAAGACACTAAGACAAGATTATAAGGTCATATTAAGGCCCATGATTATACTAGATAGTTTAAGAGAAAAACCATAAAGTTGTAACACTCCTTTAGACCATGTTTCATGTTTCAGACCAAGCTGATCAGCTATAAAATTTGGCATCACTAAGGTAATGATTACACTATCTTATAAATATTTGTATATGAGAGAGTTTCCAATGATTACTAAAATATAGAAGGGAAGAGGCTTAACTACTTTACTAGATTACCCTGCCTCTGGCCCTTTGGCTACATTGCTAAGAACTTCATTCACCTTGTTTAATGGCTTGTCTAGAACATTTGTAATATTAACCATAGACAAACCCTCCTAAATAATGTCCACTTAGACAATCATGGAGATCATATCCCATAAGGACACACTCATATTCAAATTATTTATTTGTTCAACAATGTTGATGGGTAAACCATCAAACTTTGCTTGAGTTTTGGGAGCCACCACTATCATTTGTTGAATTTGTGAGCTCTAAGAAACAAAAATATTCCTTTGGTTTTGATCTTTTAGAGGTATTGGGACCCTTGGAGTGATAATAGGTTCACTTGGCCTTGTCAGTGAAAGAGTAATGGTGGAAATCTTTTTGACTATTTCCTAGTTACTATCCATATTCCTTCTTTTAAATCTTGTATTTGTTACCATTGGACTATAGGCCTCGCTAGAAGTAATCTACTGGATGGATACATAGCACTCCCCTTGTTCATAGCTCATCATTGTAGCATCCAAATAATTTAGTCTCTAATTTGACCCTTGACTTTGTGGAGGTTTATCCGGTCTGGTCATCATAGGTACATCTACATTTTAGGCCATGAGAGCTTGGTTGTACCCAAAGTTAACAACTTTCTACCATTGATCATTGAAGGATTGGGTAAGGTCAATATTTATGACCATATGTTAACCAAAGGACTAGTTTCAAGGCATGGTACCCTCTCCTTCTTGGGCCACATTATTTTTAACTAAGACCAAGGAGTTGGATGTAATACCCTTCCTATTATAGCTATGTTGTCCTTGCCCTTAGTTTTAACCTTGGCCCTGGTAGTTTCCCTTATATGAATGTTTGTTTTCTTGATAAGCCTATAGTTGAGGCTGATATGAACTTTGATAAGGCCTGTTGAAGACCTATTTCCTCTTGACATTTACTAGCTCATTACCCAAAGATTGAAACATTCTTTTGATGTCCTGAAAGTTCTTTTGTTCTAGTGAATCATTAGATCCACTACTAAAATATTTATCTTGATTCAGTTTAGGGATTACAGTAGTTATTGGTATAAGGAGAATGACATAAAATTAAGGAATATAAATGAGAGATGGTTTGATCTCAAGAAGAAAGGGCATTGATGGTCTGGGTGTAAGTTTTCTATTTTGAAATAGATAATTTTTTGCGTTAATGGCCACCTCATATGTGCCTAGAATTATATTTCCTCCCATAGATTGGATCATCACCACTATGTCACTATTAAAATCCTTTAAACAATATAGGGAAAAAATTGGGGGTTGGTCTAATTAAAAATGGGAGTCTATCCCAAGTTTTTTGGATCCTTGTGTTAAATTCTTGCATGACTTCATGAGGAGCTCTTCTAATTGTAGTTTTTATACAAGTGACAAATATTCACTTTTATCATTAAATATTTTACACAAGTCTTCCCCTAATTGGTCCCATGTTTAAATGGAATTTACAGTAGGGCCTCTATACCAATATAGGGCCTTTCCTTTGAAATATTTATTTAGTAGCCTCATAGCAGTTGTATTATCCTTAGTGACATTATGTATAATTTAAAAAAATTCTATATCTATGAGGTGTTCATGCGGTGTTATAGTTTGGTCTCCAATGTAATAAGGAACACTTTTGAGGGCTTCAACTGGAATACAATCATAGTGAGCAAGGGATTGAGGGATTTGACCTTTAAAATTAACAAAAGGTATAGGGACTACCATGGATATGCAAGTAGGAAATAAGGGTATCCTTGTAGGGATAAGCCTTAAAAATTCATTAGGAGTAAAGTTTTCCTAATATGGATGAGCTTTTACAAATCTTAAACTATTTTTAGAATTCAAATGTAGCTCAACAAAGTCAAAATGAATACCTCTTGAATCTGACCTTATTTTTACCTTTGGCATGAGATGGAGTACTATTCTACACTAGAGAATTTATTCTTCTTTTCAAAGTCACTAAATGTTATTATTTGGATCTTAACCACTGTAAATATGATCAAATCAACATCAAATTTTATCAATCATCATTTTAAAATAAGTGTTTCTCATTAGGCATGCCATAAACTATAGGCTCAATTTACATTCTTAGAGAAGGTTGTTCAGGCTCTCTCCAATCGAGCTATGATATTGGGACAACCCCAAGTTCTGGGTTACCTATGGAGTAGGCCAAATTTCTCTTTGATGCTCACCTAAAACTAAAACTAAGACTAATGATTCATGGGAAAAGGGTTAGAAATAGAGTGGGAACTCCTAAGAAAACTAAAATGGTGATACACCAAAGTTAAATGGACACTAACATAAGTTTTAACCCACATTAGAACAATAAAAAATAACCATGACTTAATCAATCTCACAATCTCACCAATTTCATAAATATTTCATAGAAGAGGTCTTAAATAGAATACTAATCCAAACTTGAAAATTCACTTGAGAACATATTGAAAGAGGCAAGTAGAAGGATAGAAAACTAGGAAGAATCTCCTTCATTAGTTTACTATACACAATCATACTAAACACTGATTTAAGATAAGAGATAGGCAAAAGGTTGATCCTATTTATACAAAAGGTAGTTCTTAAAATATTTTTATAGGGTTTAACCTTATAAAATGAGCACACTTTTAAAATTGTCTTGATGAGCATACTTGTCTTAGAAAAAGAATGCTAAAATTTCCAAAAGCTGAGAACCCCTACAAAGGGAATGAGACCAGGATATATAGAAGAAGAGAGACAACCCAAAAGAGTAGGCGAGTACATTATCAAAAAATAACACCTATCCTCAATCATTTAATGAACCTGAACTACCACATTTTACTACTTATTTAATGGAACATTGCCACTCTTTTGATCAATCAAAACTTTGTGAATGGCTTGTTAATTGGGAAGGTCCCTAAAGGCGTCGAGGACACATTACATTCTCCTAGCCATAGTTCCCAATACTAGATATTTTCCTTGATACATCATGCCAACTTTTGCTTGAAGATAAAACTTTCATGATCATGGAATTGATATAAAAATGATTTGCTGCCTTTAGGTGGTTGCCTATCAAAATTATGACCATGCCAAAGAATGAATATATTTTGCATTAATTGCACCTTTGATTTATCTTCATGTTTGGATCATAGGTCTATATATAGGTGGAAAACCAATTCAAGACTACTGGTTTTCTTATATTTTCCATATCAGTACAAACATATAAAAAGTATATCCCTTTTCAAGATTATAATAGGTCTAAAAGACACATTAATTCTCTATAGGAACCCAAACCTCTTTATGCACATGTGGATCCTCCTAAAAACATCAAACACTATTTTAAGAAAAACTCTACTTGAGCAAAAATATGAACCAAAATACATATTTTAACATTAATTATGATCTCCTTCCATCCCACTACATTATCTGGGCCATTTTATGGCCCTTTGAACCAGCTCTAATGGCATTGGAAGACCATATAAAACCTTAAGTTTCATGGTCAAAAATATCTTGCCAACCTTCATCGAGAATCTTGGGCTTATCTTTAGCCTGATTGGTTATCAAAAATCAACTCAACTCATTAACAAGTTGATTCAACTCACTCTATTGATTTCAATTTTTATGAAGGCCCATAGATTATTGATCTCCTACCAGTTAAATGTGCCCTTGCTACTTTTCATGCATATATTTTACCTTGATATTTGCCAACCTTTTGACTAGATCTCACTATTTGATCTAAATGTATAATGCAATGTGAACCATTGATCTACAGGACCCAGTATTTGAATTCTAATGGTTATTTCCTAGAGCTATAAATATACATCTACATGAATGTCTATCATTTCTAAAAAAATTCTAAATTATATATCTTAAAGTGCAGGGATCATGGGGGCACCAAAATTGTATGGAATGGACTTAAAACTAAAAGGAATAAACCCTTTTGATCTGCTAGACATTTGATCTTTCCATACACTTTTATAAAATGTTGTAGTTGATTGGTCTTGCATGACATATGAGAATATATCAAATCATGTGTTTTGAGCCATCTTCACCCATGCATATCTTTTATATTAATTATTAGAGGACCTGCAACCTAGATCATATGAGCTAAACTTCAAAATGAATAGACCCATATGATTATTTCTTCTTGGGGCTGCCATACATCTGAGACCTAGCATCATGAAATTGTCTACTCGACTTAAATTGGACCCAAAAAACAAAGTAAAAAATAGTTTGGAGGGTGAATTTGTACGCTTATATGTTTCATGTTATTACAACACGTGAACTACAACTTAACATGAATGATCTTGGTATAAAATTGAATAAACCCTTTGGACCATTTCCTCTAATTATTTTGTATGTGTGAGATATGACCTCATGAACTTGCATACTTGTGATTTTTGTGTGCTTAATTAAATTATCCAATAATTTTCTATGTGGGCCAAAAATGGCTAACAGGTACATACATCTTTAGAGTTACAGGTCATTGGGATGATGCCACATGGAAACATCCCATTATCCTCTTATCCTAAGGTTTTCCATGGTGTAGAGACTACTCTAAGATTATGGGTCACTAGGAGAATGCCATATGGTGACATCTTTCTTAGCATTTTAGCTTGGTGTTGATCATACATTAGGCCAAGCTACCATCACTCCTAGTTTTAGTGGGATGATGACATGTGGCTTCTTTTGAACCAATCATAAAATCATAAATTGACTAAGGTAAAATGGTGAAAAAATATCCAAATAAGAGGCATCTAAGGCAAAGTCCAAGTGGATGAATCTACTTAATAATTAAAATGGCTAAGGTAAAAGCCATCAAGAATTAAATAATTGGCTAAGGGACTATGTCATGATCTAAGGTAAAACACATAGATGACTTCAATTAATTGGAAACATAGCAAGGTAAAATATACATGCCTACATTAATACTATTAAAATCATGTCTAGAAAATAAGATTAATCTTACTTATGGTATAGAGCATAATTATAAACAAATGAATTCATTATTTTAGTTGATTTATTGATTGAATACAAGGCAAGTTTACTTGATCCAATGTCTCTAAAGGAATGGCTTGCTATTATGAGTCGATCAATTTAGTCTCTAGCAGATTGTGCACTCAGCATTGACTTATAAATTCACTCGTATATTTAGGTTGTGAGGTTGACTACGAGATCCCTTAAGGTGAAAGAGTATCAAACCAATATAATGTTACAACCTTTCTAATATTAACATAGAATATCTAAGCATAATAAAACTTTTGCCATTTTATTAAATGACCTAGTTATTAGGAAGAAATAAAACATGCAACTAAATCAACTATAAAATTTTATGGAACTCTTTTACATGCATCATTGTAATCCACAACAACACCAAAATATCCAATAAACTATTTCTATTTTATTCTAATGATAATCTATAGCTCAACAAATGTTTTCTAATCATCCTTGGACAAGCCAGATTGAAATGAATAACTCATAACCAATATAAAAAGGATATATGTATGCATAAACAATTAAATATTCTAAATAGAGATATAATTAAATAAATCACTATATTTTATCAAAAAATCCGTAAATGCTAAAGATTCTTACTTTACATAATGACTCCTTTCCAAGGGTTTGAATAAAAATGATCATAACTAGACATGACACATTTTATAAAAATGTTTAGTATAATAAAATTTAGTCTTTATCCATGACTAGATTAAATCAATTAACTTCTCTCATTCATATATAAAGAGATACACAAGTATTAAAATACCAGCCACTCATGACAAGGATTTAAGCAAGGAAATCAATCTGACAATTTATTTAAAAGTGCCTCAAAGGCTAAAATATTTTGACGCATACATTTCTCTTCCCAAGGTCCTATAAATCAAGAATTCATAAGTATTCACATCTTAATTTTATGTTGAAGTGTTAATAAATATATAAAAATTATCTTAATCCATAGATGGACTATTATCCAAACTCTTTATTTTGCAAGAATATTAAAAGTAGACTGGCTACTAGAGCATTAATAATACATGAAAATTTTATCCCTTTATTTAAATAGCTAGAGGCACATCTATAGGGTTTGTTAAGTATTGAAAGAACCAAGTAGACTTCAATGGCATTCCACATCTTCTCCTAAACATCTACTGGCCATACTAAGGAAGGATCACCACCCAATCTTTTGTCATCATCAATTTTCTTCTCTAAACACCCCTGAGCTTGAGACTCTGAGCTTCGAGGATGTTTATATAAATTAGTAAAGGAAATGATAGATATATAATCAAGGGTATATTAACATAAAGGAAATACCATACAAAAACCTATAATCCTATTCATGGTTCTTACCTAAGGAGACTCATAGTCCCAAATATCATTCAATTAAGTATTTAATGAACATCTAAATGAAGCTAAGAATTTAAATTATATAAAATGAATAGGCCAAATTTCATATCATAAACAAGGTATAACCACCCAGAAGTGGTATTTTATTGCTAAGAGTGCTACTTGAGACTACCTATCCCTAGATTAGCCTTGGACCTATCCTAGAGCCTACTATCACACTTATCCAGCCTTCATGTGGTTCATATGTGTCCTTAGTCAACTATAAATCAATCTAAGACACTTATTTACCTATCCTTCACCTTAATTCCTAGTGTTCTACTAGATTGATAATAGCTCAAATAATAAGGACACTAGTACAATGTGGCACTAGTGTCCCCAAAATGGTGTTAATTTCCATGGTGCTAATTTTTCCAAACATATATCTTTTCAAAATGAAATCCTCCTATAGTTGTCCTAGACATCTTTTACCATCCACACAAGTAATAGAATGTATAAACACATGAATTTTATCCCTACCTCCACTAGATGGAAATGAGATGTAAACTACACATTCAAACATGAAATAATATAAGCACAATTAAGGTTTTCAATCCCTATTCTGCCATACTTCTGCATACTACCATCTACATCAACCCCAAGCTCAAATGTTTTATATTTCCATTCTCAAGAATATTAAAAACAGTCAAGGACATAATCATAGTAACACCACATGCAATTAAACTTGGACATAGGTAGGGAGAACTACATCAAGATTTATTCCTTCTTGGAGTAGTGGTATGTAGGCAATTCTCTTCAAAGTGGGTGTTGAGTATTTCTAGCCTACCCTACTAATGAACATAGTTTTCAACCCATGCCCTAGTTACATTGAGGATTATGATTTGTAAAATAAATTAGTCATTAGAGGAATAATTTATGGTTTTGGAAATTGTTCATGCATGTAAAGAACTCATAAATCTAGACATAGGTATACCCAAAAGTGTAGGACAATCTTACATAGAGGACACTGCCACCAATATTAGGATACTACTACCACTTTACCAATAATAGAACTACTATCCAATTGTGATGCTACTATCTAGGATGGATTTTGACATGAGGATCTAGTTTATGACACTTAAAATAGCTTCTATCTCATTTTATAACACTTAGATAATCCATATTAGGTGTTTTTTAGCTAAGTCTTTTTTACACTATTTATTACTATTTTTAGAAAAGTCAAAGCTAGTTAGTTTTATAAAAATTTAGTGTATGTATTTATTTCATATTATTTTCTTGATTTATTCTACTCTGCTCTTTAGTCAAAAATATAATTTACAGTCATGAAGTCCTAAAAGGTTAAAACCATTGGTGAACCCAACTTACTTCAAACATTACTCAAACCCTAACTTTAGATGCTCCTAGGGTTTTTATCCTTATTTTTCCTATTTTCATTAGTTTCTTTAAGTTTTCAAAATCTTGTATATTATTTTTTAACAACTCTATTTCAATGTGTTTACTATATGCCATCTAAAAAGGTTATCTCTCTTCCATTAAGAAGAAGTGCTAAGCTAGGGGTAATCATGTAGAACATATTCAGATTCCTTCTATTCGAGATTATACCATGGATAAATAACCTATTCTAACTCATGTTGTTGATCCTTCACACCATTATTATGTGGATTTCAATCACAATGCATCCAAATATGAGTAATATAATTATGATCTAGATGACACATAAATTGGAAATCAGGACACACTCGCTCCACTTGATAATGACAACCTAATTACCAATAAGGATGAAATCGTACAAATATTAAGAGATAGACTTCAAGAAAAACCCATTGATCATGCAAAAATTTTACAATTTATAATGAAAATTAAGAATAAATCAAACAATGGATAATCTTTAACTTCCCCAACTAATAACATTGTTAAAGTTATAGTGGGGCCAACTCAATTAGCATAACCAACAATTATAATTCAAAAAACTTTAGTGATAGATATACCTCTTAAATCTAGTTACTTCACTCTATATGTACAATCACTTATGCAAAAGGTTCATACTCTATAGGATAAAGTGTTACATCTTAAGAACAGAACCACTAGGCCATCAAATGCCTTGTATTTTATGTTTCTATTACATATACCTTTGGTACACCACATAGTGGAAAATACCTTGCCATAAAAACTTATGTCACCAAAACATACATTGTATGATGGTAAGGGTGAACTAGAAAACCATCATTGAGATTTTCACATAGCATGTTTGGACTACATGTCTAATGATTAGCTTCCCATAAAGTTGTTTCCACATAATTTAAAGAATTATGGCTTATAGTGGTTTTATATCTTACCAAATAAATATATCACATCATTAAATCCTTTGGTAGACATGTTTTTATCACATTTCTCCATAAATATCAGTGATAATATCTCATATGCTAAAATTTCATAGTTGAAATAAAATGCAAATGAACCTATTGTAGAATACATCTTATGATAGAAGATTATATTATCTAATTTACTATCCCCATGGAAGAAAAATAACTTTAAGACATATGCAAATATAGTCTTTTACCAACATTAATTGAAGAAATCTCATTTAAGAATTTTCCAACATTCACATATTTATGCCACACATTAAAATAAAGAAAGGTAAAGCTTATATCAATGAGAAAAATAATATACCAATGGATGAGAATCAAATACTAAGAGTTAAAATAAGCCTCCATAAAAGGTAAGGGACACTAAGAACAAGATCAATCAAAAGGCCATAATTAACATAGCTTCAAATCAATCTCCTTGCTTAGTTTTATTAGCTCCTCAGTGTTGAATCTTCACCAACCTTAAAGAATCATGGCATGGGTTTTAAATCAACTCTATAAATGCAATTTCATTTATCCCCTTCCAATCAAAGAGGTTGATACAAAATGTCCTCTTCCAAAGATCTATGACTCTAGTGTATTTTGTGAGTATCATAAGGCACAAGTACATACAATAAATGGATACATAAGCCTAAAAAATGAGCTAAAGGATTTGATTAAGGCTAACATTATCAATGTGGGCACACCATAGAGGCACTAAAATTATATCAAATAAAATCTAAGGCATTAAATATATTCTCAGATCTATTTCCAAAGCACACAATAAATGAGGTAGGGAACACTTGAGGTGTTCACTATACATATCAAACACATTGACCACTAGCTTCATATCATACTATTATAGAGGTGAGAAGCCCATTACACAATATCCTTATTATGTACCACACTACAATTACAACTAAACTAGTCATCACCTTCTTAGTCTAGGATATTATTTATAATGATACATATTTACATGCACTCTTTATATGAGCTTACATATATCTTCATCCTATCTAGAGTGTTATGGTTGATAATGGGTCAAGCATTAACATGTTCATTATGACACTTTTATATAATTTGGGGTATTCAAAGTAGGACATACTCCCCATAGACATAGTTATTAGTGGTTTTATTGGTCATGTTTACAGCTCCATTAGGTAGATTGTGATTCCATTATAGGTTAGCCCAATATATCAATTAGGTGGTCAAAGTTTCAAGTCTTCCATATGAGTATCCTCTACCTATTCCATAGTTAGTTACAACATAGTTACTAAATATAACATAGTTATTGGCTATAGCTCAGAACATGGTTCTTATTAATATACCATAGATTTCAGTAAAGCCAACAATGCAGGTGAGATCTACTCCTATAGTATTGACACATATGCATAATCTCCCATGGAAACCATTATTAGAGAGGCCCCTGAATCAAATATATGTCATATATTATAGAGGGCATCCCTCTATTAACATTTTTTCAAGAATAGTATTAATAGGTTCTTGAGGTTGTCAGCATAGGGCACTTATGTCACCTATAACTTCTTTTACTATATGTTTTCCTAAGACCCCTATAGTTCATAGGATACCATAGTCACTATTAAATATTCCTAGCACCAATATATAGATAGATATAGATATAGATATAGATTTAGCTCACTTAGTATACTAGATTATTGGGCCATAGTTACCCTTTCACACAAAATGTATGATTGTTGTTCCCTTATTTAACACAGGTTGTAGTGATAGTGAGTCTCCCATGAGACTCATCGATTAGTATGGTTCTCCCTTCTTGTACATACTTTTTGTTTCTCTTTATCCTTGTATATAGTTAATTTTCATATTACTTGTACATAGCTTATTTATAGAAAATACAAAACATTATAACAAGTTAAAAACACAAAAAAATCAAATATTACTTAGAAAACACAAAAATTACATATTATATGCAATTTTATGTTTACATTTATTATATTTTATAGACACTACATATGCTACCTATCTTAGTAGAGTCTATTTTATCATACATACACGCTTCACATTTTCTTGTCAAATGCTTAGAGTTTGCTATAGGACTTAGGTCCATTACAGTAATCCATACTTGATATTATCTAGCCACTAGTGAAATATATAATGATATATGGGTCTTGAATTGACACATTCACCAACTTTGGGGCACCTTATATATAGTTTTGATTATCGAGTTTTATCCTTTTATACTCTACATTCTAGCTTTAGTATTTTTATATCTTGATATTGATCATTGTTACTCATATTCAGATTTTTTGATGGATAATACTACTTTAGAATCAACATATGTACATCCTAGTTCTTACAAAAATTTGTATTACATATTCATGCATACATTCAAATCTAGTTTACTTAGTTTAGACTTGATTATATTTTTATGTTTTTTCTATTTGAGGGCATTTGAATATGCCATTAATTCTTTGACTCTATGCCACTTTTATTCATAGTATGTATGTTTTGGACATTTTCCCTTGTCATTATATGTGCTTTTTTGATTGTGTATGTGAATATTTGAACATGTCCTTATATGTTGATTTAATATAACTTGTTTATTGGTTACGTATGTATGCACTTGAACATGTCCTTATATGTTTTGTTTTCTCATATTTAGTGACATGTACTCATGTCTATTGTATTTTTTCCCCTTGGCCTAATTTGCGTGCCTCATATGTTTTGTATTTATGCTTTCTTGTATGTGTCATGGGTATAAAACTTGTATTTTCTTTTTATACACACCCATTTTTTATTACATGAGGAAACTCATGTATCTACCCTTCCTTCTTGGGTGTCATGATGGACATTATGCCCTATCCCTCTAGGTAGTTACCTACTTTTAGTCAGGTTTTTTTTAACATACATTGTTCCATATATATTGACACACCTTTTCAATGCTATACTTGGCATACACATTACATTCCATACTTATGCTTAGATTATTTTATATTTTGATGTTATGTATGCACATTATATTAGATTATCACATAGTTATCATATATGTTTTAGCTAACACACATTTTGAAGAGATTTTTGTTTTGAGGGAATTTATTTTAAAGGTTCAAAAACTCCCATAAAATAAGGGTCATTCATTGGGGTTTTTCAAAAATATCAAGCCCCTATACTGTACTCACATTTCATTTTTTTGCACATAGACTTAGTTATAAAAAATTAGACACATGTAAATATAATGGGAAAATAGTGACTAAGAATGTAGTATATTGTTACATAATTTAGACTAGAAGTACATTAGCACCCATATGTTGACACTGGTTCCACATGGAACTATTGTCTAAGACATGGTGGTAATGTCCATTACCCTTAGTTTTAGAACAACATAGATTGTCTAGAATAGTACAATAGGTACAATATAGGTTTATATAGATTCAATTATAGGTTTATCAGTTATACTTAGTTTTTTTCTCAGATTCATACATGTTCAACTTATATTCATATCAATTTTATCAGATTGGGGGCATCATGCATGACATTACCATTCCAATATTCAATTCAGATATTTAGATATTTTATTGAAACTTAATCCATAATCCATATTCTTAGATATCTTATTTGGTGGCATGTGCATGGCACATTATTTTTATATGCTCAATTACACACTAGTTGATCATATGGAATGATAAATTTTATGTCATTATCTATGTTGTATACAACTAACATCATATTACAAGTTACACACTAGTTTCATGCCTTACTCCATCTATAGTGGTTAGCATTCCTAAGTGGCTCAAATCTACCTAATATACCAGACTGTTCATAGGTCTAACATACATAGATAGATATACTTAGACATTTATATTAATTTTCATAGTTTAGTTTCAAATTCATCTAATATACATGGGTGGGTAATGATGGATTCATAGTCTAATTCAGTTCTTGATCCACCGACATGAGAGGGTTGGACACACTATCAATCCAATCTATGTTATTCATAGGGCATGATCCACCAAACAAGGGTGGAAAATCATGGAGCCAAAATTGGATCAAGTTCTTGATATACCCATACATGAGGATTGATAAATATATCTGATCAATCTAATATATTCATTGATTGATCACTGTGTACACACATATACATAAGTTGTCATCAGGTTCATGCATTGGTTCATGTACCTAGTGAGGTATATTCATTCCTTTCCTCTTTCCCATCTCTTTATTTAATTTTACCGAATTATGTTTCTTTACTCAATATAGTATTTTTATTTTTATTTCTATTAATTAAGGACTAATTTATGCATGTTTCACTTACAAGACATGTATTGGCTCATGATTCACATACATAGACCTAGCTTCACATACTCAAATCCAACTACATGGGATTCACTTCCTAGATAAGTCTAGGTATACTCCTTTTTGCTTTATCCTAGTCATTTTGATTTGTTGAATTTATATAATAAATGAGGGGGGAAATATAATCATCCAAAAGTGGTATTTAAGTGATAAGAGTGTTACTTGAGATTACATATCCATATCTTAGCCCTATACCTATCTTAGAGTCTATTATCACACTTATCTAGTCTCTATGCAGATCACATGTGTCTTTAGTCATCTCCAAAGCAATCCTAGACCCTCATTTCCTAATTGTGACCTTTCATGCATAGTCTTCAGCTATCTCAACACTAGTGACATAATAAGGAAACCTTTGCCATGTGGCACTAGGATCCCCAAAATGGTGTTATTTTCCTTTGCCCTAGATTTTTCCAAATGGATATTTTTTGAAAAAAAAGCATCACGAGGTCATCCTAAACATATTTTACCATCCACACAAGAAACAAAATAGTATCAATACATGATTGTTGGCCATTTTATCACTCTATCCACTAGATGTAAATCAGATGTAATATACACATTCTAACACAAAACAAGTTGAGCACAATTAAGGTTATCAATCTCTATTATACCCTACTTTTTCATACTACCATCTACAAAAACCCTAAGCTCAAATTTCTTAGATTTCCAATCTCAAACACATTAAAGGCACTCAAGGCCACTATTATACTAGCATCATTTACACTTGCACTAATAGTTAGGTGGGGAGAACACACCGGGCTTGATCCTATGAACATAGGATTGTAATAAGGGGAGATTAGTATAGTACTACTATATGAAATAAAAAATCTAAAATAGCACACTAATGGCTAACAAATTAAGCCTAGATCAAAAGGAGAGATTAGTGAACAAAACCAAATGAAAAACACAACTAGAATGCAAAAATATATGATCTTTCACCTTCCTTGGATGCTCAAAATAGCTTGTTGAAGTGGCTTACTTAGCTTGTTCTCAATGAGTCTTCATCAAAAGAGGCTTGGCTATCTCCTTTTCTGCTTGGACCCAATGGATTTGTGATGGATTTGGCTTGGATAAAAAATTATTCATAATAACACTACATCAATGGATTTTTAAAGTATTTAAGAATTATAAATTTAGACTATCCAAGCTTAAAATTATGAGTGTGAGGCCTTCTATTTATAGATTTTTACAAATGATCAGAAAGAACCTAAACCATCCATCTCAAGAGGAATATGTGTGGATAATAATCCATTCAATTTTGGAGGCAAAAATCAATAAATAACTTAAAAAATATTTTGAATAGAGAGGCATTAAAGAGGCATGGGAGGGTTTAATCAGATATTTTATGCATTTATGGTATAGGGATGCCTTCCCTAAAAATGATGTCACTTGATGATGCAAAAAATCATAATCAATTTCCAAAAAAAATATTCAACAAGTTCCATAGAAAATTAACTTGATCTCTTGATTCAAATTAATTAGCCTTAAACATGATTTATTAATTTTGGTGTAAATCTTGGCAATTGGTGCACACATTAATCAAACTGGTCAAAATTTCATACTATTGGCTCAAAATTTGAATGGACTAGAATTAGGATGAGATGTTAGATGCATTGCAACCATTAACCCATTTATGATGTTGCCAAAACAAAATTACAAAAGTGTCTTGTGCAAGAAAATTGGTAGAAAAGAGCAATCTAGAGCACCCAGGTGCAAAATCATAACTTTGACTCGAAATGATCTAATCAAAGTTAGTTATCTCATAAAAAATTTCCCCACTTAGGGATACATTAGACAAAATAGGCACTTATACGTGATATGTTCACATTATTTAGCATGTTTTATTATTTTTAGGCCAAATTATGAATTTTTATAGATATTGGTCAAAATATTGGTTGAAGGTCATTGGTGGCCACTTTTAGGTGTCTACAGATCCCTCTTAAAATTATTGGTATATAGGCAACTCACTTCACATCAGGGTTTTTAGGATGTCTAGCGTATCTTACAAATGAACACACTTTTTAGATCATGACCTAGTTGTATGGAGGATTAAGGTTTGAATAATAAATCAATCATTAAATTCAAAATAAATGGTTATATAACCCATGTGCATAAAAATATAGCCTATAAATATAGACATAGGTACACCCAAAAGTTTGGAATAGTCTTGCAAAAAGGACATTACTACCAATATTAGGACAATATCACCACTTCACCAATAATAGGTCTATTGTCAAATTATGGTGCTAATGTCTAAGAGGAGATATGACATAGGGATCTATTTTACAAAACTTATACTATCTTCCATCTTAGCTTCCATCAGTCAGATCATCTATATCAGGTGTTTTCTAGCTAAGTCTTGATTTATATTATTTATTAATAATTTTTAAAATAGTTAAAGCTAGTCAATTATGTAACAAATTAGTGTTTTTATTTATTTTAGATTTTTTCTATGATTTAGTTTTCTCTTATCTTTAATCAAACATAAGATTTAAACTCACTATGTCATAAAAGGTTAAAACCACTAGGCCCACCATTTGATTGGATAGAAAGAGGATGCCTCAATCAAATGATATCATCCAATAGTCATGAGAGGGTTAGGAAATATACCACCATGACATATCATGGGAGTACCTATAATTTACCACCATGTTGTTCATAAGAGGGTCAATCAATCTACCACCAATGTGCAATATGGGAGGGATTAAAAATCTTCCACCATGAATATGTTGCTCATATAAAACCATCACCTTATGTCACAATAATTCGAGTATATGCACATAAGAAATTAAAATAATTTAGTTAAAATAAGGAGGAAAAACTTCTCCAAGGCCCTCAAATAGGCAAGCACTACATAGTTGCCAATGCAAAACCATGGAAAAGACAATAAAATATATATAATAAACCTAGTGGTATTATTCTCCTAAAAGTAAAATGGTCAAATAGAGAATAAAATAATTTCATCCCGAATGGATAATAAAAAACATAAGTTATTATGAAGCCCACCTATCAACCTCCAAACCACCTGGATGCTATCCTCTAGTTCTCTAGACTTAGAGACATCCTAACCTATTGTTCCTATATGTTTCTTCTCCTTATCGTATGCTAAGTTTAACTTCTATCTAAAATGGAAAAAATTTATAAACTAAGGGATTTTAACTCCTACATATATTCATTCTAGAATCAACCAACCACCATCAACTTGTCAGTACATGCCTCATTAATAAACATTCTTTTCCATGTCCAATTAAGGTGCATAGTAGATCTTGTATGCTTTTGTGGTTTATTCATAGATTCACTTACCTCCTTTCCCACTTGATTCAAGTATAATGCAATAAATTGGAGATCTATCAGTCAACAACTAGATAGTTTATACATTATATATAAGATATAAAGTCTAGGTGAAAACAAGTTTCACCAATTTGTATTAAAAGGTAACCTCCTAATCAAACAATACATCATCAAATGTGGTGGACTAGGCAACCAATTACTTATCATGAGTCCAAAAAATGTTTAAGGGTAAATCAATTTTATGATAAATCCATGTTTGGCTTGGTCTCTTTCATTCATTGGCCTTTTTTATCTAAATATTTATCTAACCTAATAGCTAAAGCTACATAATTTAATCAAATAAAGCATTTTCATGCAATTAACCATAGCCAAAAATTCATGGAATATCAACATACACATAGATAATTTCATTCTATTTAATACATAAGTAGTTGACATTTCATAAGCTTTGAGTTAAGGATTCAACATGATTTAAGTCAATATATCTTATAGACATGATCATAGTTCATAAAACAACATATATATAAAGGAAACATAAGCATCACACTTTCATAAGTAATCAATCCAAAACATGATTGATAATATGTTATTTTCATGGTTTCCAACACATGAAAATCCTTCATAAATCCTTGCATGCCTTAGTTGGACGCAAATTAACAACATAATTCAATTATTAGAACATATAAGTCATAACTTCATAGTCATCTTTGTCAAGAATAAGAACATTGAAAAATGTGTCCTTACACAAGGTTTAGGACTATATTATTTTAATGTTAGGAATTTACAGAATTAGACTAAAACCCTAAGCCAAAAATCAACCAACAACAAACAATGTTGTAACTAAAGTGGTTTCACCAAAATGTTTACAATATAATTAATTATGAATTATAATTAACTCTAATTAAAAATTTAAAACATTGAAATATGATCTAGTATGATATATAATATAGAATAGAGTAAAATGTAGAGATCTATAGAATTTGTAAATTGGTAAAAGTAGAAATTGGGATTAGGGTTAGAGAATTATCCTTGTAAATAATTTATATTAGACTATATTAACTTTATGTAAATTTTGACTATCTAAAATATATTTAAAAATTAGATGGATCAAAAGAATATGACTTGATGTCTGTCAAGACTAGTCCGCAAAAGAAAGACACAAGTGAAATTATTTTTTCTGTTACTATGACTTTATCCTATCAAATTGTGATTTGAGTATAAAAATATGGGTTTTTTGATCTGCATCTATATGAAACATGTTTAAATGTGGAACATGAATTTAGGTGTGGAATAATTATAAATTAATAACCCTAATCCTATGAAATGACATAGAAGGAGATCAAATGCAAAAGGGAAAAAATGGGGGGGAAGTGGGAATGGTTGAGATATCTGTAGAATACCCTTTGTTGATTAAGAGTTGCCTATATAGTTGACCAACATAGTTCTCCCTTTAGGGAAGATAATATGATTGCAATGAGAAAATTTAATTATAATTCTTTACAAGGGATACCTTCAACCTATAATATATAATGTTGAATTGGTAAGTGACTATAAAATTTCAGCCCAATTACAATAGGGATCTTTACATAGAAAATATATGCTTTTGGAATTAGAGAGATAAGTACCTTATGAGAGAGTGTTAATCCCTTTCAAGTGTGACCCTTAATGTGATGTTATATATAAATCTTTCTAATTATGACATATTGACATGTGTGAGAAAGCCATTAGGAGATGTGTCATTTTGAAAAGGTAGTCATTAGAGGTGGGAAACATGTCTACACTACTATAAAATTACATAGTACACCCCTATCTTCTTAGAGTGGACTTTTCCTAAAAATTAAAAAAACTTCTGAAATAAGAGTGATATTAAAATATATACTAAATAGTGATGAATAGGGATAAAATATGAATGTTTGGAAAATGTTCTTAGTCATTGAAAGACTTTTAATAATTTTTTAATATATTATAGGTTATTGAAATGGAAAATTGACCAAGTGAGGTAGATATGTCAAGAAAAGGCACAATCAATAATAAAGTTTTAACATTTATTATCTACAAAATCAAATAAAAAATGGGAGGCAGTGGGTGGATGAATAAGACTCAAAATCCCTAATGTGACTAAGATATACCTACATAGGAACAATAAATAGACCTTAGTCTGATGTGATTCCCCTTTTGCTATTTGTGTGACTTAAACATATTCAATGTTTATATAAATTCTCTTTTATTATGCCCTCCTCTTAGTCAAATCATGTAACCTATATGTGTTAGTATATATTTTAATAAAATGCAGAGATTGAGCTTGATATATTGTGATTTTTATTTATTATGATTGTGCCTAATAGATAAGATTTAGGTGTAAAATGATGCTTACAATCTTATATATAGATGACTCTTAATTTAAAATTTAAAACTTTACAGGTGTGCCAACAACTCATAAAATAAATTAATAGTAAAAAATAAGACCAAAATTAAATGTGACACAAAAATGGAATCAAAATATATGTTGGGAAAACACTACTCCCTTTAGACAATCCTAAGAGAATGATATGATAAACAAAGTGCTCTTTTCTAAAATTAGGAAGATAGTGAAAGAGACAAAAATAAGGGCCACGAAAAACCTCATTTTGTAATATCAATTATGAATTGAAATGGAATAATACAGTGAGAACATTAATTTGTAATATAAAAGTTGAAATACATAGGATTAAAAAAACACATGCCAATAGAGTATTAATTCGACATTAGGATCCTCTAAATAAAATATCATAAAATACACAAAACTTGTGTTTGCTTAATCAAATTTGGGTAGCTACATTTCTCCCTTTTATTATTTTAATGAAATGAAATGGAAACACTAGAGTAAAATGAATAAATTAATACCTAAAATTACTTGTGTCACATGTGCTTGCTTACAAGTGAAGATGCCATGTGTTTAGTATGATCAACTCATAAAAAGATAAAAATACTCTCTAATCCTATTATATTATTATCTAAAGGATTAAACTAGACTTAGAACTATGCCTATGGATATGGAATATATTATAGAACATTTGTGTAGTTTCTATGTAGATTATTTCATGAAGAGCAAAACTAATCTTTCCATTAATTCTTGTTTCTAGTAATTTAATTCAAATACATACTTTGACTTCACCCCCAAGTAAATAAATATAATAAATATTGGTATAGATAGTATTACAATATTTTTGAATCAACTATTGTAAACAAATATATGCTTCATTCTTGTGCAAAACAAGTGAAATACTTAGTGTAAAAATGCGTGAAAAAATTATTGTAAATATACTTTTGAACTAAATTTGGTGAAATACTGAGACTTGACACCATGATTCACACACATGCCCCTAAATTATATTATGAGCTCATTCAGTCGTGCAATGTGATTAGGAATTTATATTCTAAGAATAATTTTGTAGTTATGTAGATATGTGGTGTCCAGATTCCCCTATTATTATAATATGTGGAAAAAATAAGTCATATTGTGTCAAATGTGAATAGATGCCATGAAAATTCCATACTCCTTGTGATATATATAAATTATAATTAAACTTTCTAATCTTACCTTTGAAAATACTATAGTAATCTTTGATAGTCGATTTTAATCCTAATCAACTATTTTAGTGTGAATTTAGACAATATTGCTATATTTAGACAACATTGCACCTACACTATTATCCTTAGGGTGTGGCCATATATAAATATGTAAAATATAAGAAAAATATTAAATTCATTGATTATATTCTATGTATTTTTGTCAATATATGTATACCAGTCCTACTGTAAAAAAAATTGTGTATAACTATAATATACCATGCCAAATATGTTTAAAGTGAAGTATTGTGAAGCACAAATAGAAAATGTATTGAGTAGTCTAAAGTTTAATCTGAGTCTTTATTTAATATGATGTTTAGGGATCATTTATTGAAAAAAATTCCATTTATGTATTAGGTTTGAATAAATATTCAATATGTATTGCCCTTTTCGGTGAGATGAATGAAACTAGTGTGAGTAGATCGAACTACATGTAATAGATGATGCAACATTAATTATTAATTTATGTTTTGATTTATAAAGTTTGTCATCAATTTTTCTATGGGATTGTTAGATTGACTTTAAATAATGTTTTACATGGGTTCCCATATAAATAGGGGAATTGTCATGGGAAAAAACATATGTGTAAACAAGGTAATGAAAATGTCATAACAAGATCGAAAGTTGTACGACATGGAAAGTGTCATGACCATATTTCACATGTAATAAATAGTGTTCAAAAAAGATTTAAATGTTAAAATATATTAGTCATTTCGTGTACAATGCCATGGATTTTTAAAATTACCATTAATTTGAAATTTTCAATATTGCTCTTTTGAGCTTTATATTTTTAAAATACCTCAAAAAAGAACTATTTGTTGTAGTTCATTTAATGAGGTGGAGGCCCTAATTTAGGTAGAGGATGATGTGGGACTTGTCAGTAGATAATTTGTATTTGTCCAAATTTTTATTAAGGTTGAATTAATTTAATTTAATTTATATTTATATCTTGAATATTTTAGTTATGACCCCATCCTAGATGGGGAGACAATTTTCTAACATGTCATCACTTTGTCTAAATTATTGTAGTTTCATATGAGAGTGTTGTCTTTTAGGTAGAGGTTGCAGTCCAATTTTTTTCATTTCATAATAAGTTATTGCATATTAATTTTTTTGTCTTTTAGGCTTATATTTTATCATTTTTGATGTATTTTTTTAAAATGTACAAGAAGACATGCTTTGAAGAGAGTTTTAAAAAGGTCAAATGATGTATATGTTGGATACCCTTCCCATTTCTAATGGTGAGAAATCCATTTTTGAGAATACAAGACTCAACTATGTTGGCTGGTTTGAGTTGATACCATATGATATTCAAATGATGACCACATTGTCTATGTAATGGGATGTTGACACTTGTAATTTTTAAAATCTTATTGGGGAGATGACCGTGAATTTGAAGGGAATTTTAAGGATATTGATATTGATAGTTACTATGACTATATTTTTACTTTAAGGTGATATGATGTTGGGACCAAATAATTGTGCTCATAATTATTTTACTAGGAGACGTTGTTGGAGGCATCATGGTGGAGATCACGATGTAGTAATGTGGTATTTTACTTTTCATGTGTGGAGAATATTTTTATCATGTTATTGGAATATTTTGTATTTTTAGATGACAATGGTGTTTTCATTTCATAGATGATGCATTCCATTATTAGGATATTGAGGAACATAGTAAAATGTATTCCTAGGATCATATCATGCTAGCACATTTGTATAATGATTTATCCCAATTCACATAGGAGTAATTTAGTGGTGGGATTGGATATACCATAATTATACACTAATGAGCCTATGAGTATATTATTCTCAACATGTTTAGATCCTCTTTGCCAATTGGGTCCACCTATAGGTATTTTTAGAGAGATGAGATATGAAAGGGTGGGTGTAAGATTAGAGAAACATATATTGTAAGATATTTCTTGATGATTTAACCATGGATTATATTATATTGATACCATGTAGAATATTTTATTAATGGCTAGAGGATAATACATAATTCCTTCATATCCATGTGAGTTTTTATTTTCATGATTGATGGCCAAAAATTTATGAATGTCTACATTATGAGTATGTTTGTCAATAGTTCAATGTTTGAAATTATGTGTCCCAAGATTATTTAGTGTTGGTATGGAGTGTTATATCTATATTGATGAAAGGGGTCAAAGGGAGAAAATATGATGGATATATTTCCCCCATTTATTTAGATAATAAGGATCCCATTATAAATATTCCAAACATCAATGATGTTGGGTTTATATATTCTTACATCATGCAGTGACATAGTATAATTGGGCCAAGATATTCCTAGCTATATAATATGATTATTTAGAAGACATGGTAGATGCACTGCCTACGAGGAATATTGGAGGTAGAATATATTTAAGTTACTTTATTTGTGTATGTTCATCTCTATATTTTAAAATAAAATATAATGTCTATCATTTTTGTATCTCTGTAGGTGATGAGAATTACTAGATTATGATGATTGAGAAAGTCTTGCATTAGTTGAATTTAATGATGATGTAATGGAAATTGGTTTCATTGAGTGGTTGATAATTGCTTTTTGGGGTTCATGCTATGTTATTTAATCAAGCTATGATCACTATTACCACTTAATTTTGGTCCACTATAGATCAATATGAGTTAAGAGCAGAGGTTGAAAGGATATAGATTCCCCTAATAAACCCACCTACTACCTTAGTCAACAAATACTAAATTATTATTTATTATTATAGAGAGAGTATGTTGACTTAAAGGCCAAACTAGTTATATATTTTGATTGTGAGTGACGAGAGAGATTAAGGTCAAGGATGTGAGGATATCATGGAAAATCTACAAACAGTTATCCATTGTTAGTATATATAGATAATACTGATATAGATGTGGAGGGTCATGTGGACCATACTTTGATTATTGATTATTCATTTATTGTATTATCTTTGATTATATATCATGTTGTTGTAGAAATTGTATAATATAATATATGTATTTATGTATATTACTTACATGGTTATTTTTATTTATTTTTTATAGATTAGTGTACATTTTAAGTTCAAGTGTATGTTTCTTATAAAATGGTGTATGTCAAAATTATAACATTTTATAACTATGTTTTTAATCTATGCGTGATATGAAGAACTATCTATACCATTCATATTCATGTGACCAACCTGAAGGTAATAATGTTTTTTACCATATCAACCACTCTTCATAGTGGCACTATATTTTCACGCATAATTGTAATAGGAATCTATGCAATGTATATAATAAATATATTCATTGGCTACCATATTGCATTTGTTGATTTATTTTTATTTATTTATATCACATCATTGTTATACACCAATTTATATTTAAGTATTGGCTTCCACTATTGTTAAACTGGTGATATTGTTGATCTCATAAAACTGTGTGGTTCTCTAGATGAATTTATAACAACATGAGTAACAATCAATTTCTTGGTAGGAATGTCTAGGCATAACTAAGTAATGGTAAATTTTGACCTAGTATAATAGGGATAAGGATAATGGGATTTTCCCTTAGCAAACATAATAATACCTTTGTCAACATCAATCAATCATGTCTCTAAGTGTCCAAAATACATTGTCCCAATGACCATTAATGTAATGAAATTTGAAATAAGGGTTTTTTTGTGATCCTTTCCCATCAATGTCGTGAATGATGATGAATGGGATGAATTATAATTAGCCTTCTATGAAATAATGTGTAAATAATGTCATGAGGTCTATGTTTAAATGGATCAAACTATATAGGATACCTATCCTCATATGGTGCTCTTATCATTAGAGACGTCTACATAAAAACTAAATATTTTTCTTTGTGTAATACTTTAACTTATAGCTGTTGTGGAAGCTTTAGTTTTGGACAAGGTGGATATAGTTCCTAAATAAGATTAAATGACTCTAGTAACAACTCGATATCAATCTTGGCCTCTGTATTTCTTTAGAATTGTCCCCATTTATTTTATAATCTAATAGTATCATATCAAAAGTGTTCAAATGTCTTGGATTTTTGATACAACTTTATCTTAAGAGCAAAAATGAGACCTTTAAAATAAAACATATGGTTCCTCCAAATATGTTGATTGATAAATTAACTATTACATAAGTGTCTTGGAATTGTAATATGTAATAAAAATTTAGCCTTGATTTTCCTTTATATAGTGATGGTAATATCTCATATGTAATCATGGGTCTCCTATTATGGATAAAGTGCATAATAAATACTTACTCTAGCTCATCATATGTATGTAATGATCCACTAGGAATATAATGATGAAACCAATTTAATGCATCATCTTCTAATCTCTTTATGAAAACATGTAATAAAATATGACTACAAGTACAACCATTCATAGATTTCTTGTAATCTCTTATATGTGAATAAGGATCACCCCTTCCATTGAACTTATAAAATGTGGGTATCTTAAAACCATGTGATAATGTGAAATTCCTTACTTTCTAAGGTAACTTGATGTACTACATGTTGAAGACCATCAAAGTTGATGTAATCCATGTTGTAGATCACTAGCAACATGTATTATATAAATAACCTCTTGTGAAGGCATATTAATATTATTGAGGGGATCATTTAATAATTGAATTATATTATTAGTTTTATGCATTAGTATACTATTTTTAATATTACAAGTAGGCTTGGGAATGAAATCTTATTTAAGGATGGTGGGCTTGGGGGATTTATTGGTATTTAGAGTATCATTAATTTTCAAAGGTATATTACATTATATTAAAAGAAAATAGATATTGAAATACTATTTTTATCACTATACTTAACATTATCACATATTTTATCTTTAAATTAAAATGTAGGAGCATCATCATGAGGTGCTATCAAATTGTTAATAAGTAAACTATCATTTGATTTTTTAGCTAATATAATATCATTATCAATATTTGGGAAGGTTAAATAAAAATCTACTCAAGGATTAACAAAAATATCTTCCACTTCACTATATGTATAATAATCATCATGGCTCCAATTTTCATCATGACCATTATATTCTTCACTAATAGAATAAATATTTTAAATAATAACACATTGATTTTCAAAATAAGAAGGATTAAATTGTACTTATATATTTTTCATATTTGTTTAGAACATTATCACATGTAATAGGAATACAATAACCACATTCATTATCAACATTAGAAATGGAAATAATTTCATTTAGAGAAGGGGATAAAAAAGGAGAAACAATTTCATTTTATATGTTAATTAAAGTATAGCCACTTTTAATGGAAAAAATTATTTTCATAATAAACATTTAAAATATCTACATCTTCTTTATCACAAGGAGAAGGGATAGGATATGCATTTTCAATTTCTGCCTTAGTCATGCCATCATCATATGCGAATGGAACGTTAGTGTAACTAAGATGTAATTATTTAGATACATAATTATCATTTTCATTATGCAATGGAATTTTAAATTTATTTACTTGATATTATGATAGACTAGGAGTGTTATCAAAATGAGCTTCACCAACAAGAGATGTATTTAGAGATATATTATTAGTTTATTTTACATGGATTTTATTTGAAATAGTAGAAAAATTAGGTGATTAGCTTGCATCTACATTACTTTCATTAACACATTGATCAACACTTTCATAGTATCATTCATAAAAATCATAAATAAAACATCATCATTATATAGATAGGCATTTTTCATTAGTATTTAGCACAAAATCTTGGTAATTAATCAATTACCTATTATATTTATAAAATATGCCTAATAATGCATCAAATATATGAGGAGGAAGAGATTATTTGTTATCCATTGTAAATTTTCTAAAAAATAAAATGATAAGAAGAGGATAAAGAAAAATTGATGATAAAAAATAGTCAAACATAAGAGGGAAATAAAAAGTTTAGTTGAAACCTTTATGAAGAAAAATTTAGAAGGAAAACCCTAAGGATGAAACTAGGGATTTTGATATTCAATAAGTAAAATGAGTTTACCAATATGTTTTATCAAAATTTAGGTTAACACAAATTAATAGTTCACTAATTATAAAAAAATGAGATAAGTAAAATAGATTTTCAATTGAATAGCATTCACGTGCACATTTATTTATAACATATGAGTGAATAGGGTTTCCATGGAAGGATGATAACTTATCTATATTTGGGCTATGTAAAAATATAGATGAATTTATTTGAATATTGGAGTGACTTAGACATAGCCAAAACTATGGGATTTTATTGATTTGGATGTGGTTAGTGTATCTATATTGTTGTGACCCACACCATTGTTTAGATAGAGTGGTCTTGTTTGTGTTGACTATGAGATAAACCTATAATTTAGGAAACTATGTGAAAATAATCTATAGAAATAATGTTATGTATTGCAATCATGTGATATGCTGTTGAAATATTTTTTTTTTCTATTACCAATAATAATTCTAAAAATAGTATTAAGATCAAAACATAATATAAATCAAGCAAAAAAGGGGATCTAACTAATGGCAGAGTTAGCCTTAGAAACACTACTATGACTAAGAACTACCTACATATCCACAATAAAGGGACGTAAAGCTAATGTAGGTCCCCCTCTATTATGTGTTTAATAGGATCATAAGCAATGTGTATATAAATCCTCTTTGCCTAGGCCCTTCTCTAAGTTCAAGCATGAAATCTAGATGTAATATTATATAGTTTAGATCAATTTCATATATTGAGCTTGCTATATTATATTTTTTATTTCTTAAGATTACTAAAATTAAATAAGTGCTTGATTTAAAATTCCTCTTAGAATCATATATATAGAAGACTTGTAATTCAAATTTTAAAACATTACGGGTGTGTTAATTGACACACAAAGTGAAATTATGATCATTAAAAGAGACCCAATTACAACATGCTGAAAATGGAGAATTAAAAATATGCAATGACAACACCTCTCCCTTTAGCCAACCTTGTAGAGTATAATAGTCCAAATAACATAGTCTTATCTAAAATTACGAAGGAAATTAAAAAAGGAAAAATAAAGAATAAAGATCCCTTTAACTTAGATAAGAATTTATATGGAGTAATAATACAATGAGAACATAAATACATATTACTAAAAATAACATGTACTAATATACTTTCAATTCAAAATTATGATTGTTTACGTATAATATCACAAAAATATACTTATATTTAATTGGTCATATTTAAATATTCATAGAAACATTATGAATTCATATATCAAGAAGAAGAAGAAATCATATTAAAAATGGCATATCACAACTATTCACATGATCATTATAAATTTATTTCTACATCTGGTTAGACATACATTCTATGAACCATATCGATGGCCATAATCTCTATGATTTGCTTCACCTTAAATTTATCATAAGCTTCATTCCCATGTCCAATACCTCCCACAAACATATAAAGATACTAACAAATCATTGCAACCAACATAGCATTCCATTTTCTTACTGCATAACTTGAATAATTTCATAATTATTTTTATTGATTAGATTTAACATAGCTACAACATCACATCTACGTGACTTAGTAGATAGCTTAATTTCCTTTAACTTGAATCTAAGTATCAATATTATATTTTCACTTCACATTCTAAAAATTAAAGAGGGATTGTTTTAATTTTATTAGATATATGTTTAAGATATTTTTGTACTTAAGTTTGACAAAAAAAATATTAATCAACTCAAAAATTTATTCTTTACATGATTTTTTTTAATAGGAAACAAAATACCAATAAAATTTAATAGAGCCAATGAGAGTAAATATATTTCTTTGAGAACAAATAATTCAAATGGAATAAAATATTATTATATTTTATTTTGACTATTAATTTTAATTTATAATATAATTGTGTTTCTTATTCCAAATATTTTCTAATAAAATTATATATATTCTCTAAAATTAACCAATATATTATACAAAATTGTAAAAGTTTATTCTTAAACTTATCAAAATATATTATTAATATATTCATTAAATATATCTCAAATTTATTTTATGAATAATAATAATATTTTTTAGTGTGTTAATGCCAAGATTTTCCCAATGTCATTCACCTACCTTCAGTGGTTTTGTTACCCTATAAATGTAAAGATGGAATTAATATTTGGACCAAGAACATGTATATTGATGAGTATTATTAACTAAAATCATTCTTGATGATGCTGAGAGGGATGAAAATGATGTTCAATAACTTTGGCCAAACATTGTCAAAGTGAATATATTGTTTTTCACTGTCAACACTACATACATTATATATTAAAAATATATTATATGCTCCATAAAAAGTCTGATGGAACAAGAACAACAAAAAAAAAATAACAGTCACAACCATAACTCTAACTACCACCCTAATTTATGTTCAGAATAATAAAAAGTATAAAATTACATTATAATTAAAATCTACACTGATATATCTTTAATTATTATAATGCAATTTAAATAAACAATAAAAATTATCTAGTGAAGTAAATAAGGCTCTGGTTCATTGTGATATGTATTGGAACCATGCTAGATTAATCAATTTTTAATTTTTTCATTCATTTTATTATGAGGATGGAGAAAAAAATAATTAATTTTTAGTCTAGTTTAAATATTAGAATATTATTGAATAATAATATTATAGTTGATAATAATTAGTATACATATCTTAAGTAAAAAGCAAAAGATATATCATTTTTGAGGTGTCTATTCCATTTATTTCACAATTTCAAATCATATAGGTATATAATAAATGATATCTCTCAATACATTTACGTAGATTTATTTTAGATAAGTATTGTTTAAAATTATACACCTCAGGTTAAATAATTAAATCTTTCTTTAAAAATATTCCATGTATATTTTTAAAAAATATAATAATTATAACATTTATTTAAAAACGTTATATCTATATCTAAATTTATATATATTAATATACTATTTTTAAATAAATGTTACAATTAGTAAAATTTTAAGAAATATACAATACATATAAACATACACAAAATTATATTAATTTAAATAATATATATAATTAAAATAAGATAATATCAATGCTTATTGCATATTTTAAATGTTATTTTTAGTATAATATAGATTAAAAAAATAGATAATAGAGATAGAATTATTTAAATTATAAGAATCAAGAGAGGTGCCTATATTACATTAGATTTGTGATATAAGTAGAATAGGGGAGAACTGAAGAGGAAGAGAATAAGGAAGATTTAAAGAGGGAGAATAGCATAGCCTTTGCCCCTCACCCATCTTGCCCATCCCAGCTTTAACAAGAGCTTGTCAAACTTTTATCGCAAATGCCTTTTATCAAAAACTATGTAATTTCATGAATTATTTTGTTACTATTTCAAGGTTCATCATATGATGAATGTAATTAAGAGGAGGAAGGCTAGTCTTCCAATGCCTACCTTATATAGATATAAATGGAGAATATTTTTGTTTTACTAAGTCTTATTTTATAGGTTATAATGAAAGACATTTGTTCTTAATTTTTTGTTTTTAATCTTTAATTTTTTTTAAATATTATTTTTGGTGGGATCTTTATAGTATATTAAAAGATAGATTATGTAAACAAGCTAATTAAAACTATTATAGTCAAATAAGAATAAATTACAATTAATTATCACAAGGTCATAAGTAAATTAAAGAGTATCTTCATCTACCACTCGAAAACTGATAGTAGACAATACCATCAATTACTATGAAAATAATCTAATAAATTAACTATCTTAATTACTCCCACTTCAAAATTACCTTTATTGAATGTTCATAAAAAATTTGAACATTAGAAATGATGGAAATACTTTCAAAATACTTATCATTTTAATAATTTTATAAATAGAGGTTACACAAACATCTCTTGATTATTATTTTATTTATTTAATTTTAAAATATAATTTCATTATTTCTATTTAAAATAATCTATGTTTCATTATTTACTTTAATGTCATTTATATTTAATAAGAGTGACTATGCAAAACAAATATTAATGGTATTGATACTTATTATTAATTATAATGGTTATAATAAAATAAGATTATGACCATAAGAAATTTAGTTGACTACATATTTTAAAATGTATCAAATATTAATTATTGTAATGTATTGTAACTTATCCGTTTGTTTATTTTTTATTAGATATGATAAATCTAGGTTTTATAGGGGCCTGAAAACCACAAATTTGAAATACAAAGTTTTAAATAGGCCTAACAAGGTTGAACAAGTAAAAATAATAAATAATAAATATAAAAGTAGATGCAAAAAACATGTTAATTGGGGGGGGCCTCTTAGGTGTCCTCAACAAAATTTTCCTTAGGTGGGAAATTGGTCTCGTCTTCTGAAGCTTTTGATCTAGTTCAATTCTTGGGACCCTCAACTTGTTTACCTAGAAGGATCATCCTTGGTTGTTTCCTACTTTTCACTTGGGGTAAGGGATGCTTAGGGGGGACCCCCCTTATGGGACCCATCGAGGGATTTGAGGTCCTTAGGGGATATGGAATTGGGGAAAGGGAAGGGGTAGGGTAGACTTCACCAACACATGGGTTATGGTATCCACTACCTGGTGAAGATCATTCTAATCTTGTATTGGTTTCACCAAACCAAAACCCACCTATTGGACCTTTAAGTTGAAGTTTTGTAACATTAATTTGTTCTTCTCATGTTCCTCTTTTACAATGGCCTTACCTTTATGATCATGGGTGGAGGGAGAGCTGAGGGTAATGGGTTTGGGGTTAGGGATGAAGAGAATTTTCAAGAGGAGGTCATCTAGAGATGAGTGGGGAAAATTGTTGTGAGGAGAAAGTTTAATGGTAAGGAGGGAGCATGAAGAAGGATCTCTCTCCAAGGGGTCCTCTGAGGAGTCATCTTTGAAGGAGGATCCTTCAGGGAGACATTTTTTTTAGTAGAGTATGATCATGTTTCACCAGTAGAAATATAAGGCCTTAGTGAAAAATTAGGTTAGCAACATTAACCTGGTGAAGGAGGACTATGCTTTCTAGGGACTCTAGGAGAAAATATGGAAGGCTAATCTTAAAACTGATGAAATGATCAAGAAACATGAAATAGTGTCAAAATATCAAGTTCTAGGGTCATGTACCTCATGACATGTAAATATACTTTAAGCCATTATTTGGGTAAGTCGGCACAGGGGAATATCTTTTTCTCCATTTACACAAATTCATTGGTGTGAAAGAAATGATGTAGTGACTCCTATTTCTTTGATCGATCCATGTAATCTTTTGAACCCATGCAAGCCATGCTTGTGACTTCTCTTATAAGCTACATAGAAACATTAATGGAAATCCCTCTCATGGAAACCTTTCTTTTGGACTAGACAGCTATGAAATCTCTTACCACCAAATAATTATGCTCGATGATATGCTTCATATATTATGTTAGCCCACCTTTTTTGAGACTTTTCCACACCTTTTTGTTTTCATGAACCTCTTTATAAGATGTTGGCTCCATGCAGTCTTGATCACCACCCATCTTCATATGATTTGCAAGGTTGGAGGGAGCAGGTTGAGGGTTTTAGATGCTGGAGAATTGTTTAGATCTTGTGATAAGAGGGATCCCTACCAAATCCTTCCAATCATAATTCTGTTCCCTTGTCTTGAGATGAAAGCAGGACTGACATGCCATGATTAGGCCCTTTGAAGTGAAAAGCCACACATGTAAGAACATGATGAATTTAATTGACATGTGTTCCTTCAATGTGGATGACACTAAGTGTCGTAGGAGGGGCACTACCTTCATTATGACATATAAATATAATATCAATTTTATAATATAATTATAAATAATAAAAGATTGAACTTTATAATATTTTTTTCAACAATAATAATCTTTAAAAAAATGATCAAATTTTATTGTAACAAAATATTTATAAAAATAAGGTTTGAACTTTAAAAAACAAAATAATATAAATTAAATGTGTCTACAATTAAATTGGTACAAAGTCTTTATAACATATTTTTCAATTCTTTATTATTCATCATTACCATTAATTATAGTAATTTAATTTAAAATAGTAGGAATTTTATATAATATTATTCATGAATAAAAAATATAATTATTAATCATTTAATAGTATAAAAATATTAATACTAAAAACTCTTACTACATCATAAATCATTAAAAATTTAATATTAATAATAAATGATTTCAAATATAAAATTTAAAAAAAAAATTATTAAATAAAATAATTATAATTTAAATTAAATATTTAATTTAATAATTATTAAATTGTAAACCTATTAGAATATAATAATGAACCTTTAATCACATCTATCAATCACATAAAATCCTTTCTAAATATAAACGGAACAATACATCAATTTTATTTTAAAATATATATTAAATTATTCTTTTAAAATTTATTAAATTTTTAAATATTTTCTTATACTAAAACTATTTAAATAATTTTAATTAATAATATTATGTTTTTAACAAATAATTAGTGATTACCCTTTTTATTATACTAATAAGTGTTTTTATAATTATAGATAGGGTGTTTGGGAGTAATGTTTGAGTGCATAACCATAAACAAACTAGCATAAAAATTAACACATGACTTATAATATTTAAATTTTGATATTTATAAAGGTTTTTAATCATTGGGGAGTATTTTTTTTCATTATAAGTTACGTCTCTTAGATTATTTAATATATGGTTCATTTTTTTTAATGTTTAGGGTAGTGAAGTCACTTTCACAATTATAATTATTTTTCATTTTTTTAAATGGGGAAGGGGTTATATGTTCACCACTTCTTTATAGGAGTTATAATGTTGGCACATCATCATGGATCTATTTTATTCAAGGAAGTGTTCCCATTGGTAGTGTTATTCCATAGCTTCTAGGTGGGGCATCATTATTTTCTTGACCTCTCACATACTACTCAAGATGGTTGGGTGGCCCCGACCCTCTTTGCAACAAACCTTTCTTTTGGAGAACTCAACCTCTTAAGGATGATCTGTCTCCTCCTCAAGATGCACCCTTTCCCTAAAGAAATATACCTTTTATATTTATGTAATTTTTGCTATGTGAATATTTTTTATATTCAAGAGAAATTTTCCTCCTACATCAAATTTATAATCTACATTCCAGCTAACTATTTTATTATTATAACCATAATATATATTAATATTACCATAGCGATAATGTATATCATTATTATTTTATTAATAATAAATATATTAATATGTTATAGTAATTAAAAATATATATATATTTTTAGTGCATGCATATAACTATTTTAAACTTAAATATAAAAAATAAATAAATAAATAAATAGAAAAAAAATTAAATAAAATGACAAAAACAAATTTTTAATTTTCACTGTATATTTAAATAAAATTTTGATTAGGAGAAAAGTGGACGTAACAGGGCACCCTAACTTTGAACATCAAATTAAGGTGGCTTAACATTAAATTATATTGTATATCATTATTATTTGATTAATAATATATATATTGATACTTTCCAATAGTTCAAAAAACATAATTATTTTAAATGGATATATATAAATGTTTCAAATTTAAATATGAAAAAGAAAAAAAATAGAAAAAGATAAATAAAAACAAAATAATACAAATAATTTTTTATTGTTTGTTTAAAAATAAATTTGATTAGGAAAATACTCCAAATAATAATGCACCCTAGCTTTGAATAATAAATTAAAGTGGCATAACATCACAATATACTCTAAATTCGAGAGATTTGTGTACTTAGTGCTCTAAAGTGAATTTCCTATGCATGTACAGGGGCAACGATCAAATTGAAGGGCTGACCTTCATTTCAAGTTGAAGGGTATTTATTCATCCAGTGCTTTAGTGATGAAAAGTTGTAAAAATAGTTTCCCTTTGATTGACAAGTATAAATTTAAATGCTCTTTGATTGACAAGAGTAAATTTTGTACACGTGTCACTAAAATTATGAAGTAAAGAAACTTTTATTTCAATTTGTTGGGAAACGATTCAAACATAAAAAAAAGAAATACTTAATAAATTTTTGAAAATGCAACCTACAAAATCTATTCAATGAAATTATATAATTCACCCAAAAGGGTACAACAATAATAATTCATAACATCTTACTTTATACAAATCAAATGTACTTCTATTTTCTAATAACGACCTAAAATAAAACATTTAAATCACATAACTGGATTGAACAAGATCTAAGTATGCAATGTTACATTTATAATATCAAGATGAATATTCATAACTTCCATATCTAGTTGGTTTATTTCATGATAATTCCTCTGTATGTCAAGACCTAGTCCATGCACCTCCTAAGCCCATCCATAAGCTGGTATATAATCCCTGCCCACCACAACCATTAGTTGGAGCTGGAAGTAAGAATATAATAGCCGACATGGAGCATCCAACTAAAACAAAAATGTGATGTAGAATAGCATCATGATTTTGTTTTCACCTTTACATGCCACCTTTTTTAGTGTGCAATAAACTTCCAAAACCAACCTAGCTCATTACTGTTACATCTGCACTTGCCACCCAATCTAACAAGAAGGGAATTAACACTACCTATTTATAGTCCAATAATAAAACACATATAAATGTAAATGTTGTATTAATTATTATAAATAGTTTTAGATAACATTTAAATATTCAATGTCAAAAATAAGGTGATTGCCAAATATAAATGTAAATTCCAAAGCCCTTCTTGTTGAATTAGTATTATAAATATATAAAACCAATCTCACTATAATTACCAACTTTAATCTCACTATAAATTAATTACCAACTTTAATATCACTTTAAATTAGTATTACAAATATATAAAAAATTATATATTAAAATAATTTATAATCATTAATACAATGTTTAATTTTTTATATTTTTTATTACTGAACTATAAATAGGTATTGTTAATGCTCTTCTTGTTGAATTACTATTGTAAATATATAAAACCATTCTCACTGAAATTAACAATCTCATAGTAAATTTAATAAATTTGGTATTAGGCTGTAGGTTTAGGTGACCCAATTGTGCCATGCCTTTAAAACTGATGTTACATGGTATTTTATTAATTTTGCACCATCATTTTCTTTCCATTCAAGACAATGTCAATCAATTACAAAACATAACTATCCATATTAGTAGTCAAATAAAATAGAGGACAAAGGAATTAAATTAAAAAATGGTAAAAAAAGGGTAGAGAAACCTAGGTCCATCCATTAGTGGGTAATAAGGTATCCCTACCCACCCCAACCATCAATTGGAGATGGAAGTAGGATTGCAGTAGTCAACTTAGTGCATACAACTAAAATAAAAAATATGATGCATAATAACATCATGATTTTGTTTTTACTTATATAAACCACTTTTGTTAGTACACAACAAACTTCCAAAACCAACATAGCTCATTACTTTTACATTTTCACCCAATCTAACAAGAAGGGAATTAGAAGTCCTTGTTCATAGTCCATTAATAAAACACATAAATGTAAATATTATATTAATGAGTATAAACAGTCTTAATCAATATTAAAATCAATTCTAATAAACTTTTACTTCACTTAAATAATGTTGCTCACTAAAAGTATGAAGTATATAATCTTGTATTCTAATGTTTTGGATAACGATTCAATCACATAAATAAAATATATATTTATTTAACTTATACTATTAGTTTCAATTTCTATTCAAAATTTTCTTTATGATACTACAATTATTATGATTTTTTTTAATATATTGGTCTAGAGGAAGAGGCATTCATGCCTTTATATGCTTCCATTCATCATAAATAACATTTCAATTTACCTCATTTAGAGCATGAGGTGCACAAAGGGAAAGAAACATTAGCATATCCAATGTTTCCAAATAAATTTTAGATCGATCATCATTCTTTATCCTGTTTAACTTTGAGAAATCTTTTTCACATACTATCGTGATCATTGGAATAAAAAAATATCTTGCCATAGCTACATTAAACATGGAAACCCTTCAAACCATTCAGGTTCACCTCCACAAATATCCCATACTATAAACATAAGTTGTTTTGAGTATGATTTATAAATAGTATAAATAAATTCATCCATCTCACCTAAACATTTGATAGTATCTACAATAGGTGAGTTCCCAAGATTAATTTTTTTACATAAACATGTTAACCATCTTTTTGTTTGATGGTCTATATCATCCACGTCATCATAATAATTATGAGGACTCAAAACCTTAACAACATTAAATATAGGTAAATCTGTTGACCTTACTTTTAGAGAATTAATAACCTTTATTATAAATTTTTTTCCCAATTCAATGAAATCATCTAGTGTCCCTAATCTTTGTGAGTTAGACAAGCTCTCAAATCTTAATGGATGTATATGTATTGTACCTGCTCCATCTAAAAATTCAAAAGTTCCTCATTGTGTTCTATTTAAAAAAGATAAAATATGTATTTTACCAACCCAAAATATGTCTCTTTGTAATCTCTTATAAGCATCTCAATAGTAATATCTAAGGTAGTTCTAATGGAATTAATGTCAACATGGTCATCTTGAAACTTTATATTAAGCTTATTTAACTCAATAAGTACATCTATAAGTAAATGGATGAAAATTTGTTCTTGAATTTTTTTTTCAAATCATATATTATTTTATCCTCTAACTCCCGATCTTTCAACAAAATAGGCATGAGTTTGACAAGCCTTTCGATGACCTTTCCTCTAGAGAGCCACCTAATTTTATGAATTTTCAACACCTCTAACTGACTAATTTGAAATGAGTCTATTATAAATCTTAATGTTCCATGTATTTTAATAGATTTTCTAAGCCATAAATAAATTTTATTTCCAAATTTATCAATAAATTGTATCTCTAGAAAATAAGATGAAGCATCATTTGCTATTAATGCTTCTTGATGATCTATGTAATGAATATTTATTAATTGGGGAGCATCTCAATGAAGCTTAGTAGATAAGCCTTCACAAATACCCCTCATAATAGAAGCCCCATTAGATCCAAAACCAACTAACTTTGTCAATGATAAATTCATCTCTACTAAAATACCTATCACAACATCATACATAGATTGAGTTTTTCCATATTTTATTTTAAGGAGGCATATAAATTTTGTTACAAATTCTACTCTTCCTTTATTGATCAAATATGTAATATAAAGTATCAAATGCTATTGTATAGTCTAATCAGTACTTTCATCAACTAAAATTGAGTAAAATGGATGATAGAAAATCTCATCTTTTAACTTTTTATAATATACCTCATTTGAAGCTTGTAAAAACTCTTTTCCATATGTGGTATTTGTATATGCAAAGTATTTATCTATTAGAGGCATGTGTGGAGTGCCTTTATACCTGTTCAAGTCATAAATTGTCTTATAGACTTCAAAAGGTAAATCATATATGGAAACAAAATACATATTTTCTATCATAGATATGATTCTCTCCTTCTCAATGTCTACCATTAGTTCTATATATTTTTTTCTTTCAATACTAATTCATTTGATTTATCCCTCCAAAATTTGAAAAACAAATTTATGAGGCTCTAATTTTCCATGCATTTTAAGAGTGCTAACTTGAAGGGTAGTACTACCATATTTAGAAAATGGAGTCTTTCTCTCTTATATTTTACACAATAAAAACATTGTATCCTTTCAACACAATTGCAATCTTTTATAGCATAAGCCCATGTAAATATTGTTTTCCATTTGAACTTGAATGTTCTTTTTTGTTTTTTTTATATTTTTTCATCTTCTTGAATATATTCTCCATTCGATTCATAGTTTTATTAATTTAGATAAATATCAAAGTATTCATTTCTAGACTGGCATTGTTGATTAGAATCTTGAGAGATATGAAATTCATCAGCAAGAGATAGTTGTCTTTTATCCTTCTTAAGGCAACCGATAGAAGCCATTTTCTCACAATTTATATCTACTAAATGATAAAACTAAAATAAAAATTAAAAGTATAAAATTAATTTATACCTACTCAATTTTATTCTTTTAGAAGTACTGACTACAGGCTTTTAAAAGTTAGGGATAACCAATTCCAATCTCACATTGAATTAGACTTGTAAATATATATTAAAAAAAAAACAAATTCCAATCTAACTTTGAATTAGTCTTACAAATATATATAAATAAAACTATATATATAATTTAATACTACACACACACACTAATTCAAATGGATATTAGTCTCATAAAAATGAAATAATATAATTCATTTATTATTTTTGTAAATTTGTAAGGCAAAATCTATACTCATTACAACAACTTGGACAGGATACGATGGGTAACTGGGTTCAAATTTGACCACTAATATATATGAACCATAAAAGACAAGTTACAAAAGGTGTAACAAGAAGTACATAATAATTATTAAAATGATCAAAGCAAGGTGATCCTTAAAAATTTATAATCTGCAGACTACAATGTGTACACAAAATAGTTTGCATGCATTTCATTATTCACGTACATTTCAATATGAATCATGAAGGGTCCAAATTTGAACCCATCACATCCCATCAAATGGATTCCAAAGTTCCATGTTTCCAAGTTCCAACCCATCCCAAAAGGTTTAAAAAAACATGCACGTAAAAAAAAGCAAAATAAAAAAAGTGCTTGTCAATTAAAAATGGCTTAATCATTATTAAAATGATAAAAAAAAGTTGACTTCAAAAACACATCACATTTTACATAGAATAGTTTATATTTATTAATTTATATATATATTTATAAGACTAATCTCAGTGAGATTGGTAATTACAGTGAGTGGTTTTATATATTTATAATACTAATTTACAATGAGACTTGACATAGGTTGGTCTCATAAAAACAAAACAATATATATATATATATATATATATATATATATATATATACATATACATATATATATATATATATACATATATATATATATATATATACATATATGAAAGATATGTATTCACAGACTATAGTTCAATATAAATTAGTATTTTATATATATATATATATATATATATATATAAATGAAAGTATATATATAATATAAACAAAATCTTTCAAAATAATTAAGTTTACACATGTAATAGAGCCAACATCCTTTATACGACTTATTTAAAGTGAGATTAGTCTCATAATCTTATTTATATATATTTATAAATCTAATTTAAAGGGAGATTGAAATTTTCTGATAAAACTATATATATATATATATATATATATATATATATAACTTTAATTTACAAAATTAGAGTTAATATATATTACAGTGAATCAAAGTGGTTTTATATATTTATAATACTAATTTAGAGTGGGAATTGAGATTGGTAATTTACAATCGGATTGGCTTATATATATATTTATAATTCTAATTTGCAGCCTGCAAAAAATATATTGATGTATATATTACAATGAGTAGTTTTATATATTTATAATACTAATTTATAGTGAGAATTGTGATTAGTAATTTACTCTCAAATTGGTCTCATAAAAATGAATATACATATATATATATACATATATATATATATATATATATATATATATATACATATACATATATATATATATATACACACCCACACACACACACACACACAGATATATATATATATATATATATATATATATATATATATATATATATATATATATATATATATATATATATAAAAATACTAATCTCTAGACTTCTCTCTCTCTTATATATATATATATATATATATATGAAACAATATTAACTACAAATTAATATTGCTATTGTAACTTACAGCTTGGTATTATTAGTCTTATTGCATAAATTTTAAGAAAACACATACAAAATTGTGTTAAGTAATTTTTTCTTGTTACTAGAATTTTTAACATGTTCATTTTTAAGAATTTACATAAAATTTTATTTTACAACTATTTTATTTCATTCTGGGACATTAAAAAATTCCTTCAAAACAACAAAATTAAATTAGTGTTTATTTCTTAGTTTAATTTTGGGATTTTTGTTTTTCATAGAATCCTCCATGTAAAACAGAAAATAGGAAGGACCATAATTTCAACATTATTTTTAGGGTTGTGATTTAGTGGTCAAATTTGAAGGGCTGGTAGTGACCTTCATTTGAGATTGTGAATATATATTACTTTATTTTTATATATATTGATAATATTAATATGCAAGTGCAAATTGTAATGAATATGTTTTTATAGATATTTATAATATTAATCCATAGTGTACCATAGATTAATATTATAAATTTCAATATATATATATATATATATATGTATATATATATATGTATATATATATATATGTATATGTATATATATATGTATATATGTATATATATATATATGTATGTATATGTATATGTATGTATATGTATGTATATGTATATATATGTATATTTATGTATATATATGTATATATAATATGTATATATGTATATATATATATATATGTATGTATATATATATATAATATTAATCTATGGTACATACTGTATGTACCATAGACTAATATTATAAATTTTAATATATATATATATATATATATATATATATATAAATTTATAATATTAATCTATGGTACATACAGTATGTACCATAGATTAATATTATTTATATATATATATATATATATATATATATATATATATATATATATATATATATATATATATATATTCACTACAATCAAATCAAAATACCTAACATATTCATCATTTCACTATAAATCAATATATGAAAAATATTATATTCATAATTTCACTATAGATCAATATATGGAAAAACTGAGATGAATGAGAGAAAACCCACGTTACAACTTACATGTATTTAAGATGAGTTTTAGAGCAGTGGAATATGAAAAGCTTGAAATGAAGGCCATTTCTAGCCCTTCAAATTTGACTACTATTCACAAGAATCAAAGATTCACAAACCTAAAAATAATTTTCAAATTGTGGCCCATGGCCCTTCCTATTTTTTTTTCTATGTGTAGGGGTATGTGGAAAACAAAAATCCCAAAATTAAAATAAGAAACAAACATTAATTTAATTTTGATATTTTTGGAGAATTTTTTATGTCAAAATAAAATAAAATAGTTATAAAATAAAATATCAAGAAAATTCTTAAAAATGGGCTTTTAAAATTTCAACAGCAAGCAAAATTTACCTACACTAAAAATAATGTTGAAATTATGGCCATTCCTATTTTCTATTCTACGTGTAGGGGTCTGTAGAAAATAAAAATCCCAAAATTAAACTAAGAAACAAACACTAATTTAATTTTTATGTTTTCAGAGAATTTTTTATGTCTCGAAATGAAATAAAATAGTTGTAAAATAAAATATCAGAAAAAATTCTTAGAAATGTGCTAAAATCTCAAGAAAATTCTTTAAAATAAAACTATTAAAAATTTCAATAGCAAGCAAAATTTACCTAACACTATAACACAGATTCATATGTGGTTCTTTGAAATTTATGCAATAAGACTAGTAATCATATGTATTTCCTTAAAATTTATGCCATGCAATAATAAGACTAGTAATGCAAAGCTATAAGCTTGCAAAAACAATACAAATAAAATAATTTTAAAAGAAAAATGAGAATTGATTTTAATTGAGAATTGAGAATGGTAAAAGTTAAAATGGTATAAAGATGTACCCAAAATATCCCTTCAACACATATAGACTAAGTCTAAGAGCTGCAACACAGATTTAGACTTCAACCATTATCCATCAATTCATCTAAGTCTAAGAGCTACAACATGGATTTAGACTTCAACCATTATCCATCAATTCATCACCATGGTGTAAGTGTAACATGTTAGGTAGCTCATGAGTTGCATAATAGTGGGACTATGGTACGATAATGGGCATGGCTCAATTCACAGTCTCACAAAGCTCAAAGTTAGAGAGTCGAAAGAGTTCTAAGTAATAACTATCAGTATGGATAGTTATGTTTTGTAATAAATTGGCATTAGATTGAATGGAAAGAAGATGGTGTGAAGTAACTAGAGTTCAATGATGCCAGTGGCATAGGCCATAGTGAGTATGACGAAAAAAAACTTAAACTTGTCAATATATCAAATTCATTTAAATCCATGATTTCACATGCATGATCAATTAAAATCATTGATATCGAGTGACACTCGAATTCGAGTATTCCACTAGCATGCCACTATGGTCTGCAGACTACAATCCATTGTCCATGTTGCAACTCACACAGTCCACTCCACTCCCTAAATAGGGTCTAAATTTGAACCCATCATAGCCTGTCAAAGGGATTCCAACCCATTTAGAAGGATTAAAAAATACATGTAAGAAAAGAGAAATAAAAAAGTCATTTTCAATTAAGAAAGTGTTAAATCATTATTAAAATGAAAAAAGAAGGGCTAACTTCAAAACTGCCCATCATTGGAATTTGGAAATTTGGCTAATGGTATTATTGTTAGTTGACATTGGGCACTAGAAACATGGTTGGTAGTGGGATTTCAATGACCAAGATGGGGTTAGGGAGTGGAGTGCACTACAAGTTGTGATGTGGATTGCAATCTGCAGACCATGATGGCATGCCAATAGGTGACTCAAAGTCAAGTGTTACATGAAATCAATGATTTTAATCGATCATGCTTGTGGAATCATGGATTTGAATGAATTTGATGTGGTTTTAGGTTTAGGTGTCTCATCATCATGCCCACCATGCCCTATATCACCATCATCATCCAACTCTAGTTACTTCATACCACCTTCTTTCCATTCAATCTAATGCCAATTTATTACAAAACATAACTATCAGTACTGATAGTTATTACTCATAACTCTCTCAACTCTCTTACTCTGAGTTCTATGAGACTATCAACTGATTTATGCCTATTATCATGCCATAGTGCCACTATTATGCAACTCATGAGCTACTTAATGTGTTACACTTATGCCATGGTGATGGAGTCATGGATAATGGTTGAAGGCTGAAGCCATGTTGTAACTCTCAGACTCAATTTGTCTATGTTAAAGGGATATTTTG